>JAFFZH010014577.1:40225-53121 GCA_018420115.1 Euura saliciscinereae
ACGATGCCTCCAACAATGCCACCAACCATGCCACCAACAATGCCACCTACGATGCCCCCAACAATGCCGCAAACTATACTACCAATCACGAATCCGATAACAGTGTTTCCAACGTCAGCCCAAAATGTGAATTGCATATGCGTTGAGCGTTATCAGTGCGACGCTTCCGGTGTGATAATCGTATCGGGTGCTGGAGTGATCGACCCCCGTCAACAGCAAGGTCTGTGTCCAATAGTGACTCAAGTGTGTTGCCGTATCCCAGGGACGTCGGTGGTCTTTCCATCGTCAATGCCACAGATAACACCGGTCCCTCCAATTGAAACGTGCGTCTGTGTGAAAACCTGGCAGTGTGATTCTAGCGGTTACGTTATTGTATCCGGAGCTGGAAGCATCGATCCCCGTTTTCCAATCGGTCGCTATGGACAGTTGGGTAGCACTTGTACAACCGCGGACGAAATCTGCTGCAGAATTCCGAGAAATGGTCAAGACACAGGGGCCGGATTCCCTCCCGGTAATCCTCAACCGTCTTTTCCTGGTTCTTTAGGACCCATCAAAAATCCAGGCACAACCCGCGCCTGCGTTTGTGTCAACACTCTCCAGTGCATGCCGGGGTTTGTGGTCAGTCAAGATGGAGCGGGGATCATCGATCCTAGATTCGGGATTTGCCCGATGTCTCAAGACGTCTGCTGCCAACTTCAAGGCATTATACTCTCCGGGATACCATCGAGTGGAAGACAGACTCTGGTAGTAAACGGAGGAGGTAATCAAGTCTCTGACTCGTGCGGGATCAGGGGGACCATGTATAATGCAGGTGAGTGAGAGAAACCCTCTGCTCAAAGCTTCCATCGCTGAACTTTCACCGTGGTATGCTCTCCACAGGACAACCAGCTGCCGATGGACCTGGAGCTACACTTTTCGCAGAGTTTCCTTGGATGGTCGCGATATTAATTATACAGACAAACGCGCCGTTGCTGTTCCAGTGTGGCGGCTCTTTGCTGACCAGTAGATCGGTTCTAACCGCAGCTCATTGTATTTCGGGGTAGGGGGTAAAACTCTGTATAAAAAATGTTCAATTCCATAGAAAACTCTGATATGCATGATGTGTCTCTTATATTCTTGAAAATAGGCAAGACATGAGCAAGCTAGTCGTCCGCGTCGGCGAATGGGACACGAGATCGACGAATGAACCTCTTCCCTTCCAGGAAACAGGAGTTCAAGCGTTTGTTCAACACCCTCAATTTTACAGCGGCGGACTTTACCACGATGTAGCTCTGCTGATACTCACATCTGAAATCACTTATCAGATGAATGTGCGGCCAATTTGCTTGCCGCAACAGAGTATGGTCCTCACTCCAGGAATCAGATGCGTCGCTACCGGTTGGGGACGAAATTCGTTTGGTAAGAAATGGCCAAATCGTAGGTTACTTATTTTTATATTTTCAACATTTAATTGCAATGTTCATCAGGAGTCGAAGGACAGTACCAAGCCGTTCTCCGTCAAGTCGACTTGCCGATAGTCGAAATATCGGAATGTCAGTCGCGTCTGAGATCCACTCGTCTTGGTCAATACTTTCAATTGCACGGTAGCTTCATGTGTGCAGGAGGCGAAGTTAGCAAAGACACTTGCAGAGGTGACGGAGGGGGTCCGTTAGTCTGCCCAACTTCAAGCGGAAGATACGTTCAAGTATGAGGAACTTTATCCAATTAGCACAAATTTGCATCTCCCCCACCTTCAGGCTACTTCATCAATTCGACTTTTTCCTCAGGTCGGAATCGTCTCCTGGGGTATCGGCTGCGGGGCGTCAAGTACCCCGGCTGTCTACGCCAGTGTTCCTCAGCACCGCCAATGGATCGATCAGCAGTTAGCCAATTACGGGGTTTTATGAAAAATTAACAAACTTCAATTGTGTGATTATTTATTGTACGGAATAAGTTGCGTCTAGTCGTTATAGTCTATTTATTGTTGAATCAGTACCAATTGATTGGTGTTCCTATAATCGTTGATTACACTGTTAATAATTATATTCTAATTATAGTTCACCGTGTGAATGTGTGTGATCTAGTTTGGTTGGTGCAACCCGTTGCCATTTTCAGGTATCACTAAATTCAGGATCTTCGATTCGGACAGCATTTGCTCTGATTAGTCAACACGCTGTCTCCATTTTCAGATATTCTCATTAATCCACTTACATTGGCGTCGGTCCCGAAGAATAACTCGATAATCAAACGGATTTCTTTACAAATATAGACAATCTTTTGCAGACATTTGTACAAGTGAAATGAGCTTCAAAACTCCAAAGCTATAATCGCCCATTAATTTGTTGTTTTCATTGGTCGTCATCCCCTTTGTGTAATTAGTGGGGGGGTTCGATCCGTTTTCGCTCATACAATACCGGCAGAGGCTAATGACAGCAGCTGACAATGTATGACTCACATCAACGCACACAGTCCAACAATAGCGTGACTGATACGTCCATTATTGTCAATTAAGTTATAGCGAACAGCGCGCATGCTGCATGCAGATACTGGTAGGTGATACTCCTTCAACAACACGGCATAAACGTACTACCTGTGTACATTTGTGTTTGAACTGACCCATTTATGACTAATTCGTTCGTTCCGTTCGGAGATTTTTATCCGTTTGTCACTTTTACTATATTGTTCTCCATTCTCGATATACATTACCGCAAACACGTCACATCCATTCTCAAGGGCACATCTTTGAAACCTCGCGATTGGAGTGAGACATGACGTTTTCGTAAATTTTTTGAAGATAGACCAGTGAGAGGTCCCCTTTTTTACTTCATATACAAACTTGACCGCGTTACATTGAATTTGTTTTTCGCTTAGAAACTGGAAAGTACACGGTCAACTGGTTGCTATCACTCTCGGCACCTGAGTGTAGACAAATAGTAAGCATTATTCTGAATGATAAAAAAAATTGCTAGACCATAGGTCTATACATTAAAAAAGTGTTTCGTTTTGTATTATTTACGGAACAGGTCATCTCCGTAACGATGCAAAGGTCTTTCGTTACAATTGATAAAATATCAAAGACAGTCCAGTGTCGGATGAAGAACAGCTTACTTCATGAACAGTAAAAAAATGATAATGATATTAATAATACGTCGAGCTGTCTTAATGACTTTGTTATGACCCTGTCTGACGATATTCCCGGGGGGGGCTATCAGAAAGTTGAATCGTGTTATAGCGGGTATACCCAAATCGGGGTCTTGCCAGTACCTTTCATCTTCATTTCTGATGTCATACTGAGCGATCCCGGATAATCATACCAGTATGTTAATGTGTTTCTAGCCGGTCAGAGACGTGGACGTCAAAAATTCTGGGATAACAGACGCTGAATGTAAACGATTCTCGATCGAAACTCGTTTTATATTCCCATCGAACTACGTGCTGAATGCATTAAAATAATAATCAAAATGTTCTGTTATCGACGTCAGAACAATTTTCGGAACAGAAATAGAAAACTTCGGTACCAGGAAATTCACTTGTTATGTTAGACTTTCAGCGTTAACATTAAGCAGCAAATAGTAATCGATATTAGAGAAAAATTATTCTTCGTAACCCCCGCGGCGTCGTTGCGCTTATAGGGAAAAAAAAACCCCGGTAATGACACTCTGAAGTTCGTGGAAATCGCAGTTTGAGCCTTTTGCAACAGGGAAAACCTGCGGCGCTATGACGTAGTCGACCGTGATTTATGGTGGGAGAAGAGGCAAAGTTCCGAGGGTAAACGAGTCGGAATACATGGTTGGAAGAGAGGGAGGAGATACCGGTCTCTCTTGTGGATCAGCTTGTTACTTGCAACACACGAAACGTCTGCTCATTAGTCAAGTTGTGCGTCTCTTGTTTTCAAGTGCGCAGCTCTAAACGTCGATTCTTCCACTGGTAAGTAATTATTATCATTACAGAATCGATTCAGTAATTGCAGAGACAAATTTTCACAACCTTTATCCGAAAACGATTAAATTTCTGGATATTTCCACGATGATAAAGAGGACATACTTTTTCGTCATTTCGTTGTTTGACAGTAAAAATTGCAAAAGTTGTAGATAATTGAATCTCAATGTTTGTGATAATAACTTCATGGTTGACGTCACAACTTTGTGAGCTATAGTTTTCGTTGAATTCGAAAACACAAAGAACCTAATTACCGTTTCAATTAACAAAAAGAGGAAATAAGCAGCAATTTAATCGAAGACGGTCATTGGAATTCATTCGAATAGCCAACGTAGCGAAGTTGGTCATAAAAGATATTTGAATAAACAGATCTTATCGAAAATAATAGCTCAAAAGTCACAGTCAACATTAAATAACTGCTGAATCTGCATGCCTCGCGTTTATCTCCGCGAACCAAGGACGGTACTCAAACCGTGTCATGAATTGAAGATTCTTTTTTTTTTCTTTCCAAACAGAAGAAGAGGCATCAAGGATAAACGCACAGCGTCACCTGCTCCTGAATATCTGCAGAGATGCGGTACCAAACGCTTCTGATCGCCTTCCTCGGACTCTTTGGGTCGTTAATCACCGCGGCTCCAGACCGAGTGAAACGCCAATTCACCGAAAGCGGGGTGCTCGCTTGTCAAGAAATATTTGTAAACGTTTCTTGCACATCGTTAGCTACGACGTCGGGACCACCTCCTCTGAACACAAAGCTCACCGAGGACCCCGTATCGGATTGCGAATGCGTTCCGTACTACCAGTGCACCGCTCAGGGCACCCCGAACACTGACGGTACAACCCTCATCGACCGAAGGTCAGTTTGATAGGCTAGCTCGCGATTCAGCTCCTCTTTCCTCGACTGGACGCTAATAAAATCTTACATTTCTCTTCCAGAATCGGCGGACCCTGTCCCGGCAGTCTCGACGTATGTTGTGCTAAGGCTTCGGTGACGCCTGACGAAACTGGTGGAACAACTGGTGGAACTGGTGGAACAACTGGTGGAACTGGTGGAGCCACGCCTACGCCAAGGCCAACTCCGACGATAGCACCGATTCCTGGAAGAACAGGCTGCGGTTACCGAAATACTGGTGGAATTGGAGTGCGTATCACCGGGGCTCAGGAAAATCAGGCTCAGTTTGCTGAATTTCCATGGATGGTGGCGGTGCTGGAAAGGCCTGTGCCACCGGCGACACAGAGTTCATACGCTTGCGGTGGATCGTTGATTCACCCTCGAGTCGTACTCACGGCGGCACACACCCTCGAAAAGTGAGTAAGATCTGTCAACAGTCGTGATGTTGATATTGGAATATTAGAATGTTGAATACGTGATTGTACTTTTTTTCAGGAGAACCGTGGCGAATTTGGTGGTCAGGGCTGGCGAATGGGACACTCAGACGAGACTGGAACCGATTGCGCATCAGGAACAAGAGGTGGAAGATATATTGATCCATCCAGAATTCAATACCAACAATCTTCACAAGGACTTTGCCATAATTATTCTGAAAAAACCTTTCGTCATGGCGCCAAACGTCAACGTCATATGTCTGCCTCAAAAAACGGACAGTTTTGATGCTCAGAGATGCACGGCAACTGGATGGGGAAAAGACAACTTTGGTAGGTCCTCTCAACTGTCTTACTAATCCAAAAACACAGACTCAAACCTGTAAATCATCGATTTGGTTCAAACTTGCGGTACGTGAAGGTCATACCTAGAAATGCAACTGATAAAAGCATGAGGTTTTCCATTAGAGACAATCTTCGAGAAGAGACACTTTTTTTGTTCCTTTTTATCTCATGCTTGAAATATGGCTGACAATTTCGATTCCCTGCTTCCAACCAACCAAGTTACACTCATAGTCATGACCTTCCGATGTCACGTCACGATGTGAATATCTCAGCGTCTCTTTTTAGTGAAATAGTACACGTTATCTAGGGCACACTGTAAAAAATGTGGTGTTGACTGTGGTTAGAATTCAACACCATTTCAACACAGCGAAGAATTCTAAAGTGGTCCACCCCGTTCTGTGTAGAATTACCACCAATCGGTGTTGTTTTTTATGAATTTACTCTGATTAGTGTTGAATTCGACACCAAACGGGGTATTTTGACTTCAAACGGGGTGGACCACTATAGAATCCGCGCATTTTTTACAGTGCAGTTTTTATTCCATCACATTCGGGCTAATGATGTTATCTTAATTACAGAAAAAACAGGCACCTACCAGGCCGTTCTCAAGAAAATTGCGCTGCCCGTTGTTCCCCACACCTTCTGTCAGTCTGCTCTGCGAAAAACCAGACTGGGAAATGCTTTCCTTCTGGACAGGAGCTTCATCTGTGCAGGAGGAGAACCTGGACTCGACACGTGCACGGTTGGATCATTTACTCGATAACCACATGCATTATTATTCTCAGTCTCAGTCTTTCGGACACACAGAGAGATCAAACTCTTGTTATTTTATTCAGGGCGATGGCGGCAGTCCGTTGGCCTGTCCATTGGCGGATGGTCAAGACAGATACGTTCAGGCTGGTATCGTGGCCTGGGGAATCGGTTGCGGAGCTGATCGGACGCCGGGTGTCTACGGAAGTGTGATGAAAGCCCGAGAATGGATCGACACCAAAATGGCCCAGTACAACCTTGACATTTCGTCGTACAGTGTGTAGATCGAATTGCAGGACGATAAACCCGATACTCTGAGCGTGTCGCGTGACGCAGATAACGTGAAGCATATAGGAAGAAGATAGCGAATTACATTCTACGTTATTATCATAGGCGATCATTCTATTTTCAACTATAATTTACGATATATTTGTGTCGAATTATAGAAATACCAAGTTTTTATACAATTATCTATGTCCACGTTCTCATTTCACCGAGCCCCTTATCAACGCTTAGTTTCAATCTTCCAAGACGCCATTGCTAAGCACTCCGCAGTTCGCCTGTAACTGGCAATGACTCATTTTCACGAGGTGGACCGCATACGTGAGTCAACAAGGATTATCTCACAGTCGAGTGCACACCGCCTGTGTAGAATCTGTAATGTTATTCTGTCCGAGCTACCGAACTAGCCGATGACGCGATAAAAATGCCGTTACTCGACCACCGAATCTGTTTTGTTCGTTGTCGTTTTCATATTCTGATCTTCCATTGCCTCAACGCAGAAACTAGAATCTCACGTAAAAGATGAAAATTCCTTCCTATTTTCAGACCCAAAATGTCATTTTTTTGTCATAGAAAGTTAACGAATCGATATAATTTGAGAATTGACGTGATAAAGTAGGTCAGATGATTAGACGACACACTTAAATACTCGAAAAATAATAAACTATCTCTGATCGCTAATGAGCCTGACGATCAATGATGAAAATGTGAAAAAGTGACCAAGGTCGAATGAGATCAAAGCTGCGGTAGTCGGTTCAGAGAGTCCCCTTCTCCTCCGTAGAGCCACGTATGAGTGACCTGCTGCTCCGTGTATCAACAAGATAGTAATTGTCCATTGGTAAGTTTGCCGCGACGGAACAACGACGGGGTTCAGTTCTTGCCTCCCAACCAGACAACATGTGGAAGTTCAAAAGTGCTCACGGTGCACAATTGGCCTTAGTTTTTGTTACTTTCTTCGCTGCTTCTTCAACTTCGTCAGGTGTTAAGACAGCGTCAAAGACGACTGCACCTTGTGTTTGCGTACCTTATTACCAATGCAATCGAGACAATATAGTCATTACGAATGGAGAAGGTTCGCTTGACGTCAGGCAGTCTCGGTGAGTCCTACGTTTTATCTATTGGACAATGTTTGTTGTGTGATTGAAAGCATTCTGTGTAGCCATGAGAGAAAACAAACACTGGTTTTCGAGAATAGATAATGAAGACAGTCATGAATACCAGTAACTGCAGAATTTCTACGGTTCTCTAATGACCAAAATTTCACGAGGATTATTGATCGAAACTTTGTTTGAAATTTGTAAGTTCATAGAGAATTTGAAATAATTTATTTCTCTGTGTTCAAACTCTCGCAGCTTCGAAATGAGACCAGTAAAGAAAATCTGGACCGGTTCTGAAATGACGTATGTACGTTGACTCACGGGTTCATCGCGATTCATCAACCGTTATAAGTATGTAGGAGAGATGCATTTCTCCAAGCTGCAAGTTCCTATCTCAATAACCGGTCGCGATTTTCCTGCGGTGCATTGATCTCATCTTGAAGCTGTTGCTCATATTTCCGTTCGTTTGCTAATGATGTCAGATTTTATCATTCTTTTCTTCGCTCGAACAAACTTTGCTCAAACGTATTCGAAAATAGAAATACGAAAAGGATTACTCAAGATTGTAGAATAAATTTGACGCTATTCGATGACAGATTGGATACACAAGACAGGCCAGACGACGAAATGGATTCGACTTGCGACGAATACCTCGAAGTCTGTTGCCGTCTACCTGAGCCAGTAAGTTCATCTTGTGGTCTCCGTCGTGTTCCAAAGGTCCACGTGGTTCGTTTGGACAAGGATGAGGCCGAGGACGGCGAATTTCCATGGATGATTACAATCTTCCGTAAGAGAAGCGAGCACGTTAAGGTCTACCAGTGTCAGGGAACTCTGATCCACGAGAAGGTCGTTTTGACTTCTGCACAGTGCATCGAGGGCGCAGGGTGAATAAACAGAATCCGAATTTAAGCCGACCGGAAATAATTAACGATTCTCTTCGTTCGGTTTCCGTGCAGAAACAAGTCCGAGCCCCTGTCCATCCGAGCTGGACAAACGGACACTATGTTGACCGACGAGGAATCGTTCTTCCAGGAACGTGACGTGAAGCAGGTGATTCGTCACAGGAGATACAACCCCATCAAACTCAACAACAACGTCGCACTCCTGATCCTCAAGGATCCGGTAACGATAAATAGACACGTTGATATAACCTGCTTGGCAGATCGTCAGGACGACATAGACGAAAATAAGTGCGTTGTGTCAGGCTGGGACAAATATTGTACGTAAATTTCATCACCGGACTTTGGCCTCGTCGAGTGTGAAGTCCGCTCGCGTGATTCTAGGAAGATAATTTATCCTCGATTTGCGTGGATGTGGTTTCAGTGGAACCGGAAGACGCGCAGTCCCAGAGAAGCCAGGTCAACATTTTGAAGAGGAGAGAAGAGCCGCTTATCTCGACTTCGGCTTGCACGACGTTATTGCGAAACACTCCTCTCGGGAAACGATTCAAGCTGGACAACAGTTCCATCTGTGCCGGTGGATCTCCGCGAAAAAATTTCTGCTCGGTAATGTATATCCGTATTTCATAATCGCGAGGACGAAATTTGGGGTCTCAAATTGCCAGTGAAAAAATACTCGATCTTCCAATTTTCACACATTTTCAGCGTGAAATTGGCGGTCCCTTGTCATGTCCGTTGAAGAGCGATCCTCTGCGATACGTGCAAGTGGGTATCGCCTCGTGGTGCATCAGCTCCGGGAACCTGCAAACGCCGGGTATATTCGCGAGCGTTCCGCGACTCCGAGGATGGATCGACAATCAATTGGCCAAGGCGCATCTAGACTCATCGGTTTACCGAGCTAAGAAGGAATGATGTGTTAATTGTACGATTTAAATTATTGCTATTTATTCTCAGTCTTTCGTGATCCGAAGACGTTATAGTGAACTTTCAGCATTGAAGTTTATGTAATTCTGTACCCATGACTGTACTTCCTCTTATTTTCCTTTTCAATAAATATTATGGAGCAAATGCAATCAAAAAAGCCCCTGGTTGTAGGCAACCGAAGTTTCACCCAGGTCAGGCATTAACAGTCCGGACGGATCCACAGGCTGGCATATCCTTTTGGGACGAAATTAGGAAACGGGTTATATGTGTATTCATCATATTCATATCACGAAACTAGATTTTGTTGAAGTACATGCTAATCAAACGCACAAATTATCGGGTTTCTGTATCATAATATAGATGAAAGTTGATCAATTTGCGAATTTTTGAATTGAATTGTTGGATTATTGAATCAGGACAAAAATGATCGCGTACGAGAGTAAAATTTTTATAGTATCTTCTATCGATGATTAAGCCCTCGCTGTTCACTTAGCGTGTCGTTATCAAATCCCTCGGATCCATTAAATTTCGGCCGCGTTCCAGTTCCCTGAAGCCAGGAATTGAAAATAAACAAATTAAACTTCGAGGTGATCGAGTATCTGCGTAGTCTGAAGACACATACGTGATCCCGGTATAGGCAAGAAACACAGAAATCGATTCTTTTTGTATATAGATCCGCTCTCACCTCCACCATGACGTCAATATAAATCGCAACTTGCGTAACAAGCGTCAGATGTGGTCGTCGTGGCTCGATACGGTGTGTGCCAAGAAGGACGTCAGAACTCCAGTACCCGAAGGACTATGTGCTCTCACTTTTCGCTGATTTCAAGTTTTTCAATTTTCTTTTCATAGTCATGTCATGATACAATCTGGTGCACAGGAATTTTGTCATTTTTTCTGTAATCTTTGTCATCTTCGTGATATTCCTGTACTTTTCGCAATCATCATATAATCCTTGCGGTCTTCCGTTGTCTTTGTCATCTTTTGCAAGTTTTCCCGTAATATTAGCAACCTTTATGTTATCAATGTCATCATGTAATCCCTCTAATTTTCGTGATTTTTCTGTAATCTATGTGAAACTTTTTAATCTTTCGTAATATTTTATGGTTGTAACAGGTTTACACAATTTTCACATGGTGATTAAACCCTTCGGTATCTCATATACAAGGGAAAATAAAGCACAGTCCAATCTGCTGCCATCCAAGTTGACCAACGAATTAAAATTGAAACAAATCGGCAACCTTTCTTGAATTTCGAGGAGGGCAACACGAATACTTCATTGTATTTTGATTGGATTGACTTTTGTATAATGAAATTCTAGTGCAAAGAGAAGGGATGACTGTTGATATACTCTGGCCGATCTCGCCACCGCCTCGCTTCATCTCTTCTCTTTCGACTACGGTGAGTACCGATCTTCTGCATAATCTTCGTTTCGCCACAATTGACAACCCCGTGTCGGTTATCACCGGGTGTGTCAGTAATTTCCACAATTGATTTTCCAAATTAGTCACATTCATTAATCTGTAGTTTTCTTTGTTTTCGAATCGCCTCAGAATGGCTGTCAGGCGGTTTTCTTGAAACCAAAATGGCGGCTGAACCGCCTCTGCGCTTAAACCGTGTTTATAACGTCCATTGCAAGATATTATTGCATTGCACAAAATACCTCAGCGTAGGTGGTTTCCTTTCGATTTATTATCCTTTAGTAGCCCTGATGAGTCTTATACCCTACCAAGAACAGATAAAGTAACTAGATGTGAGTGCTATCAAACCCGTGAAAACCAAGATTCATTATCTGTGACAAAAATTTCAGTGATAGCATCAAATCACAAAAATATCTGTTTAATCGGAGTGACGATAGTGATAGCGATCATATCGGAATACAGTGAGGATTAACCGTGATATTCTGTACCCGAACGTGGACACAAAGACTTGAGAATGAAACGTTGTACGTTACTGAAATCCTTTTCATTTCTCAGTTCTTCTGAGTGGCAGGTAATAATAATCTTGATCGCTCCCCACAGAAATCATTCCGGTCACTGGGACACCGGATCCTTACAAGTATCAAAAGTATTAAAACTGGTCTAGTTATTCAACAAAAGTATACATTCCTCAGAGCAGGTAATGAATTTCAAGAATTTATATGTTTCTGAGCGCCCCAGGTAGTCCCGGACCGTCTGGTTATAATTACCTGTACTCAAGAGAATAATAGGCCCAGGTGTTGCAACAGGTAATTCTTGCGATGCAGAGGTTTGTTTCAACTGATTACCATCATCTAGTGAGGCGAATCATCACCATGAGGAACCAATTAACGTCGATTGTCATCCTGGCAGTGATATCAGCTGCCCTATCCGCTGCCCAAAAACCCAACTGTGAATGCGTCCCATATTATGTGTGCCGAAACGGCACGATGAACACGGAGGGAATCGGTCTCATTGACAAAAAAGCTAATGGATCTGATAAAACTATAACCTCATCAGAGATCCCTGAGTGAGTGTTCTCCTCTGTTTTTTCCTTCAGACCAGACGATGAAGCTTGAAAGATCACGTTATATTGATTTTTGAACCATTTTCTATCGTTTTTCTTTTATCTTTGGTCAAAATTTTACCACCATCACCTTCGTTGTAGCTTATTGTACACTACAAGACGTTTACTTTCGTGATTAGCAATGCATACCAGTAATAGATTGTTCAATTTCTGGCATTAAATTAGCTAATTCACTGATTTTTCGTATTTCCATCTAAAACACAACATCGCTGTTTCGAAAGTAATTAAGAAGAAAAATTTTGTTAATCGTTTGTGCTCTTGCACAGGATCGGAATCGTGTGAAAACTTCTCCCATGTTTGTTGCAAGCTACCTGCAGAGGTGCAAAAACCTGAGGAAAAGGTGACCCCAAAGCCATCAAACGTGCCAATTCCACCAACTGACAAAAACTGTGGAAAAAAAACCCCAGACGGCGTAGGTTTCAAAATTAACGGGCAGACCGGAAACGAGGCTGAATTTGGAGAGTTTCCTTGGATGGAAGCCGTTCTTGAGGCCATTCGGATTGACCCTGATTCTCCGAAGCTGAACGTTAACCGTTGTGGGGATGCCCTGATTCACAGAAGGGCAGTTCTGACCGCTGCAAATTGCGTTGACGGGTCAGTCAGAAATCTGGTGACGTTTATTCCATCTTTGATGATACTTAAAGTGACGGAACATTTGTGACAGCCACATTACAGCTCGATGTGGATACGAAGGAATTTTTTCGATTCGATGGAATCTATTTTATCAGCGATGTTTTACCTTTTTCGATCATGGATGATAGTTTCTGCGCTACCTCCGTCGGAAAACGGTGCGTGGAAAGTTTTTCCACGCACC
>JAFFZH010014577.1:53131-74670 GCA_018420115.1 Euura saliciscinereae
TTTTTCCACGCACCGTTATCCCCACTCCGGGCGCGCAGAAACTTGGATGTATGGCTCGGGCGCATATAGGGACGCAGTGACTCGTGCTTGAGTGTCACACTCGCCTGCGGCTCGTGTGTCTCACGCGCACTCGTCACGCGTCCCTCTTTCTACGCCCTTGCCATACAAATAACTATTGTTTGTTCAATTTTCTCAAAACGGTGCAGAATTGATCTGTCTGACTTGAAGATACGCGCTGGAGAATGGAACACCGGAAACGAAAGCGAGCTGTTCCCTCATCAGGATCGTGATGTGGAGTCGGTGATCGTACACGAGAAATACAGTCCCGATGCTCTCTACAACGACGTTGCTATTCTCATTCTCAAGACGCCCGTCGACCTGGCCGAGAACGTCGACGTCGTTTGTCTTCCACAACCGAATGAAAACTTCGAGGGATCTCAATGCTTCTCGAGTGGATGGGGAAAGGACAAATCCGGTAATCAGGACTAGGAATTTTCACGTATTCTTGAGCTTTTTTACGATTCTAGGATTCTTCAAACTCACCATACAGCAAACTTGATGAGAAAACGTGCTGTGCTGTTGGATTTGAGACGTTACCAAGTGATCCTGAACAAGGTAGAACTCTTCGTTGTCCCACACGATATGTGCCAATCGTCTTTGCGCAGTACCAGACTCGGAAAATACTTCAACCTTAACCCGACTTTCATTTGCGCCGGTGGAGAACCGGGCCAGGATACTTGCGAGGTAATATTCAACCACAAGAGATTCTTTGGCTCAGGAACCAAAGTCCTGCTGTTCAAAAATAACACGAATTAGATGAAATTCTCCACTCATCTCTGCTGTTTTGTGGTTAATCGCAAATGTCCTCTTGTCTGTCCACTGAAAAGTGACCCGACCAGATACGCTCAGATCCAAAATAAACTCAACGCCACTGTGTAACCGGCTCGATTTTTTCCATTGATAATTGCAATGGGTACGTGGCGCGTTAATCAAATCCGTCCATGATTGACATATTATGTATTGTAACAGGGGGTATATAGTTTTTAATATTATGGAAATTGGAATCGAAGGTCAACTCAGAATTCTCTTTAGAGAACCGAAAAAATGTTCCTTTCTTGAATCTGTACATTTCGTTGCAATAAATCTTCTCGAACGATTAAAAATGAAAATCGTCCAGAAAGCTGTCGAATTGAAGAAGCTCCTGAATGTAGGCAGCCAAAGTTTCCCACAGGTAAGGCGAATCACCCTCGGAATACATTCACAGGCTGAGTTTCACGTCAGAATTGCTTCTACTTTTTAGGACTCGATTTTGAAAGATTTCTGGAAAACGGGTGAGGTAACGCGAGGATCCCGTTCAAGCCTAATTTATGTAATGTCAGATTCTAAGAATCAATTATACTGGCCAAAACAAGACTCGTGTTCTTCTCGGAAAAAGTGATTTCTCCATGCTCGCTGACCTCTCTCCCTCTCTTTTCACCTCAATCTGTCATTTTCGCTCACTGAAACGAAATCGTATGTGGACAATGATACAACCTAGTGGGACTCGGTGGGACCGCAAGGACGTTGACGAATTGCACAGTAACATGAAACAAACTAGTGTTGCAAATTATCCAGTACCGAAACATGTTTAACAGGTATTGTAAACTCGTTTTCACAAGCGTTAGCTGATACTCTTCTTGTTGGAACTTCTTTACAGTGTTGAAAATGATTTCTTTTCAAATTCAAGTCGACCTCGTCGAGTGTACCTGGTGCATGACCTCCACCTCGAGTCAATAACCGATAACCGATCCACTATTATGCTAAAATCGTGTAGACGATCTGTTTGAACAGGTGCTGAAGAGGGATTAGGGTTGGTTCAAGCGAATTAGCGACCATTGTCAACGCGACACGTCGTATTTCACAACGCAAGCGTCAATACATAATGGGATTCTGAATGTGCAATGCTGCGATGTTTACCTTCCGTTACTTCCATTGTCGGATAATGAAAGCTGAACGTTGTGCATCGATGTCTGTGCGTCTGTGCGATATTGAAACTGCGGTGATTGACTGCCGGAATACCGTAGACCGCGCAGGTCACAGTGAAGTCCCAAGTCGATAAACAACATCTTTGTATTGTCAACTTTTTTAAAGGTTTCGATTTTTGCAAATTCTACATTCACTGAACTCCAGAAGAAGAACTGCAATCTTTACAGCCGACCAGACAATTTCAAGAAGAATAACCATAGCATCAAAGTAAACCAGGGAAGTCCCGAATCATTAGAGAATGATGATTTCTATGAATTCAATAAAGTACAGTGATTGAAGTGGAGAAGAGAAAATAAAATCTTTACGTCACAATTAATTGGAATAGTAATTTTTCCATCGTTATGTTGCAATTACTCAAATTACCAGAAGCACTTCAAACTCAAAATGAGAGCAGGAAGACAAAATGAATGAAGAACGATTGGACAGATTCGAAAACAACGAAGTTCCTAGTTGCGATTCAAAAAAAATTGAACCTGTGCAGGAAACTGATTTCTGTCTTTCCAGCAAAGTATGAGCGTCATGGATTGTGGGATGCGGTGTACCGAGAGTACCGGGAATCCCGGTCTTCTGGTTCCGAAGGATGGGTAATCCACATTTCCAATGGCCGGCTCTTACCGGACAATGGCATGGATTTGAATCAAAGAAGGTTTTACACAAGTCAAGTTCGAAGTAGGTAAATCCGAGTGGGGGTAGGTGGGGGAATCCCGATATATAACCAAAGAGAAGGGATGGCCGTGGATATACTCCGGCTGACCGCGCCGTAGCCTTCGCTTCATCGCCGGTCCGTATCACTCAGTGCATAGTCGTTTCATAAAAATTATAACTATCGTCTTTCAACTACGGTAAGTACTTCCTGCGTAAAAAACTGACCCGTCATAACCCTGTGTCGTCTTATCAGATCCACTCCATAATCATCGGCGATTATTTCTCCCTCATTGATTCAATAGGGATGAACAATTGTTTCAATTGTGATCGATGGTTCACTGAAATTTGTGAAATGCGGTCATTTTCATTCGAGACAAGAGTGCAAGAGTTCATACAGATAAAATCTTACTACATGGTTTATCAGCTACGAGTATCTGTTCGCTGCTGATACCCGCTGAAACTGCTACCAAAACTCGCGACTAGTTTATTTAGTTCTTGTTTGTGTATAGATACAACGAATATGTCTATTCTAAAAGACGTAAGCGTTTAAAATCGCGTTCTTCTTATCCATCGACCTTGTTCATTATTACGCGATAATAACGTTGGCAACAGTGTTTTTACAATGGTTTAAATTATGCGTAATGATTCGTTGAATATTCCATCGGATGCAGTCAGCTATATCCGATTACTCATCGATCGAATCATTTTTTTGGTATCAATGCATGAAAGGATTTTTTTTCGCGAAAGAGGACCAACGTTGATCGTATACAAAACCCATATTTTAGTTGCGCAATTTCGGATGCTCTTTTCCGGTTGCTATTTGTCTCGATATCATATTCGCAGTCTGAAATACGTCGAAATTTTTGTACAATTACCGCGAAAAGAATTAACGACCAGATAATGATCGAATGTTTGACTCCGTGAATAAAGTATTCAGATTTTATTGTGACCTCAGTCATCAGCATGTAGCTCATGGTTTGTGAATTCGCAAAGTTGTATCCAACTTGAAACTCGACCGTTACATTGGCGGGATTGTTTGAAACACAAAGTGCCAAAACCAGTCGGTCGTAATAAAAACAGGACGAGGTTGTCCTCCCGTGTTTTCGTTTTTGCTTTATAAGTCTGAACGATAATTGGCTTCAATGCAAGTTTTTTAAACTTTCTGCTCGTTATTAAAAACGATGGAATCTTGCATCAATTTGTGACTCCACAAATCGGTATCGTCAGCTTTTTTAACGGCACGACTTCAGCGAGATCAGAGGTCGAACTGCGTCATCAGCATCTCGTCAATGCAAACAACAAACTCTCAAGTCCAATAAACCAACATGAATCGCTTGAACGTGATTATGGGAATTTTCACTATTTCCAAAAACACGGGCTCAGTTGCGCAGGAGATTCAATACCGGTCGCAGATTCTACATCAAGGTCAGAATTACGAGTATGGTAATAAGGCGTTTCTAAATCTGTCGGAGGCTGTACATCGGCGACAGCGAGATCTCGTGCGCGCTTCACCTTAGATATTGCAAAAACTGAGGTTATCACAAGACTGGAATCCCGCTATGCAGTTCACAATAAATAATCGATCAGGAGAATAAAATTCTGTGAAGATAACGGTTCCTTGATTCCCACGTATCTCTAAAGCCTGCGGGTCATCACGTATCTGAATAATTCCAAGAGTTCAACTGATCACTTGGCTTATCAAATGTACCATGAATTGATTCTAATCTGCAAGATAATTCGATTTCTTCAAATCCTTCTCTGTCAATGCTAACGGGAATAGATTGAAAGGCTCGAAACCCTGTTACATGAATTCGTGGCTACTGCTTTGCCTACTTTTTTATATACGATATTCGCATCCTAGCGTCGAGTCGAGCAGGATTTAATCGAGACTTGAGTTCCGAAATTAGAATGTAAAGTTTTGCACTAACCTACGTCATAGCGAACGTGTCGTAGTCTTCTGTGAATGGAAACAACAGGAGTAACAGGTTTCGTTGAATTTTCTTTATCGAAAAAAAAGAGATTCAACGACGACTTTTCCATTCCACCTACGGATATTCGATGATGAAGAATCCGGTATTCAAATGTCCTGCAACACTCGATATTCGAGTCACGCAAAAGACGCGGAGTACGTGTGTACACACCAATTACGATATCCCTGCGGGCATTTTCGAAAAACATCCTTATCCCTCAAGCAACTGAAAAACGGTCATTAATGGTCGACGTTTCTGATAATCGAATAACAATCGAGCAGCGACTGTCGGTTCAAATTTTTCCAACCCTCAACGTCTGAATTTTTATCGTTTTTCCCCAGCTTCTAATTTTGTTTTTCACAATTTTCAGGTCGACGAACCTTCACGATGAGGGTGATAGTCTTATTGGCGTTGGTCTCAGCCGTTCTAGCCGCTCCGCAAAAACCCAACGAAGGTAATCTCGACGCCGGAGAAAAATCCAACGGAGCTGATCTCGACGCCCTTATCGCGAGCGTCTACGGCAATGGTCCACAGTCAACGTCGCCGCCCAGCCTGGTAACTCAGACGCCTTCGATCAGCCAACACTCGGGAGCAGCGGACTTTTGCGAATGCGTTCCTTACTATCAGTGTCTGAACAACACGATCAGCACCGAGGGAATCGGTCTGATCGATATAAGGTGCGGAGGCAATAATCGGTCAGAGTAAGTGTCCTCCTCCGTTTCAGCCCTCAGGCCAGAGGATAGAGTCTCACGGTCGAACACCGATGGTGGAAGGCAAAGATTGCACAAAAATTGCACTCTGCCACGTTCTCGTCAGTTTTTTACTCCACTTGCAACACGTTTCGTTATTTTTCGTACCAAGTACTCCTTCAATGCAGGAGCACAAGCACACTGCACACGTCAGATATTTGTAAGAACTGTTGGATTTTGGTACTAATGCGTGGCAGCAACGAATCGTTCGATACCTGGCTCGAGACATTGGCTGATGCGTGAGTATCGCGGAGGAGGACACAAATTTCTGTTAATTTTGAGCATAATTTCAATGTGGGGCTCCACCAGTCTAAGTAGCTAGAAGAAGCATCGGTGACAGAGAGCTGGCTATTTTTTCTGAATGTTGTGTTGTGTTCCAAAAAAACATGTTGTACAGCCCAAGGCGGGAAAACTAGATTTCAACCTACAGTTTTCAATATCTGTCAATGAGATTACTGTACAAAAACACATTCAGAAAAAAACAACAACCATTTGTGATCCATACTTTTTTTAGTTGCGTTTATCGGTCAAGCCTCCCTTAACATTCGTCATTCTTACTCGTTGCGAGTTAATTGAATTTATACTGATGTCCTTGCAGAGTCAAGGGATCGTGCGACAACTACTTGGACATTTGTTGTAAGCCACCGGATCAACTGACACCTGATCAGAAGGTGACCCCGAAGCCGATGGTCAGCAGAGGTTGTGGTCAACGGAACCCGAACGGTGTGGGCTTCAGGATAACGGGACAGATGGACAACGAGGCTCAATTCGGAGAGTTTCCTTGGATGGTGGCAATCCTCAGGGAAGAAATCGTCGCCGGTAAATCTGAGGCGTTGAACGTCTACCAGTGCGGAGGTGCCTTGATCCATACACGAGTCGTTCTTACCGCTGCCCACTGCGTCAACGGGTTAGTTGGATTAAACAACGCGGTTCAAATCAAATCACTGACATTCACTGGAACGGGAAGCCTTTTTTTCTTCCGTTTTGGTTTCCTTCTTTCTCACAATATTCGTCCCGTCCACGTGTTTGGCTTTTTTCGATGATGGTTTCTTTCTGTTTCATCTCCTCGAACGGGCACAGGAAAGAAGCTAGGCAATTGAAGATACGTGCTGGAGAGTGGGACACGCAGACCAAAAACGAGCTATACGCTCACCAGGATCGTGAGGTCGAGTCAATCGTCGTCCACGAGAGATTCAATTCCGGTGCTCTCTACCACGACGTTGCTATTCTCATTCTCAAGACGCCCGTCGAACTGGCCGAGAACGTCGACGTCGTTTGTCTACCACCAGCGAATGAAAACTTTGACGGATCTCGATGCTTCGCGAGCGGATGGGGAAAAGACATATTCGGTAATTTGTTCATCTATTTGTTCATTTGTCATCAGTAAAGTCAATCAGGCGAGTCAATGATGGAGAACAGAGATAGAGCAAATAAAGTCGAAGGTGTAATCAAATAATAAAGTGCAAGATTAAGTAGGAAAGAAGAGGAAAGAAGAAACTCTTTCTAAGGATCGTGAAACCATGACTATTGAAGAGCATGCGATCCACAAAGCGATCCAGGAGAATGTCGTACTTAACAGAGACACAGCAGGATGTGACATTATGTGTGGAGCTTTTTGACGGCGCCCAAGTTCGCCTTTGACGGATTCCGTCTCTAGCAGTGATTGTGACTCCGGAGTCTTTAGCTTCTCGTAACTCCGACGTAGTGTTCTGTTATTGATTTTGATGTAAAACACACACCTTACTCGTCAATAAATTATGTTTCAGGTAGAGAAGGACATTACCAAGTGATCCTGAAGAGGGTAGAACTTCCCGTTGTCCCGCACGACAGGTGTCAAACCTCTTTGCGCACTACGAGACTTGGCAAATACTTTGTTCTTAGTCCCACCTTCCTTTGCGCCGGTGGAGAACAGGGCAAGGATACTTGCAAGGTAATATTCCATCTTGTTGCTCGGTTTTTTTGTCCCAGTGACCGACATCTTGCCTTCCGGAATTCGCATAAATTTAATGATCATCTCACCAGTTCTGTTGGTAATCGCTGAATGAATTTCATCTCATTAGGGCGATGGTGGAAGTCCTCTGGTCTGTCCGCTGAAAAACGACCCTTCAAGATACGCCCAGGTCGGTATCGTGGCCTGGGGAATCGGCTGCGGAGAAAACCAGATTCCCGGTGTCTACTCGAACATCCCTGTCCTTCGTCAATGGATCGACGAGCAAATGGTTTATAATAATCTCGACATCAGCGTCTACCAGCCTTGAGTGAGATAACAGCGGAGGAACGGTGGACTGGATTAATTCAGTCCCTGAAACAGCAAAATAGTTGCAAGAATTGTAATCAGATCGAGAACTGAGGAGACTAAAAGAACCCGACGTTCTTGCAACCGTTTATCAATAATTTCGAACCTCGTAATTATGACATTGAAAATTGATGTACAATTACAATTTCATACATTTCTTTTTTACGTTTTCCCTATAATTTCGGGTTAGGAAAGAAATAGATCGTACTTATTTGTATCGCGAATAATGTGATATGACAATAAAGAATGAAAGAATACTCTTCAAATCCGCAGTATGTGTCCTCGTCATTCGAATCTTAGGGGAGACCGGGGCTAGTTGTCACACTTTTTACTCTCTGATTTTTTGAATTTTTCCAAAAATTTTTTTCGCAAATCTTGAGATACGGTATTGTAGATGCATCCTTTGCGCACCTACAGAAAATTTTTGGTTATTCTAAAGCAAGTCTGAGTAGGTTTTTTCGAATTTTCAAAAAAAATTCGCGGAGTGTGACAACTTGCCCCGAGGCGGGGTAAGTTGTCACAGACCCCGGGGTAAGTTGTCCCGAGTATTTTAAATGGCGAAAACGGGTTTCATTGTATTGTCTCCTGGAAACCACGAAACAGTCAACCTAGACTCCGAACACCCCACAAACCATGCGAAATCCCACCCAGACTCCGAGAATCTTGAGAAAGTTGACCTCAACTCAAAAAACCATGGTCAAGTCAAAATGGGGTGAGTTTTTACACGTGACAACTTGCCCCAATCATTTTGTGACAACCTGCCCCGACGCGCTATTTTGTTTAAAAATTTGCACATCTTGCTGACCCGCCATTCAAATATCAACAATATGTACATCAAATGAAAGCGTTAAGAATAACCTTTCCGAATATCGTGTAGCGAAATTTCTCAAGGCAGTCTAGAAAATTAGAAAAAACATATTAGAAGATGGAAAATAATTACTTTTCAGGTCCGATTTCAGTTTATCGATCACTGCGAGGCCGAATATGATGCGATATTCAATTTAACGACATTAGTTTGTTTCAAACATCGAACTACAACTTTGATCTATAGCACCGTTCGATCTGTTATCTAGCGGTGGAGATATGGACACTGTGACAACTAACCCGTGTGACAACTAGCCCCGGTCTCCCCTACTTGGAAAATATACGGAACAAAATTTTGTATCACAGAAGATCCACTGAAGCATAATTCTACTAATTTGGGGGTAATTTTGATATTTCTTATGTACATTTGAAACAATACTGAATAAAAAAAGTATTGAATAAACACAAAATAGGCACAAAAAATTGACTGGATTTTCCGGAACACAAGATTTTTTTTTCACTGAGCATGAGTACAATTGTAGGCTAACATTTATGGTCATGCAAATTTTATGAGGTCGAATTTCACATGGTTATCATATAGATCACCTAGTCCTCTCTGGGGTTCTGGAAATATCCAGAAAAACTGAGAGCTATCTGTGACATCACAAATATAGAAAAATATTACATTTAAAATAGAAAGGTACCATTTTTTTCTTGTTCTTTTACAACATTTTCGAATCGTAATATTTCGTTATTGGAATTATGCGAGAACGAACAAGGCTGCTGAAAAGATGTGCGAATTACACAGAATGGCGATTATTTTTGGCCGGGTGACGGTACCGACCGAGCCTCATTGCGAGAGGAAAAACCGGAAGCAAAAACTTTCAGGGAGTCTATGCCGCTCGGTCGGTAAGGCTGCTGTTTGTTTCCCCCACTACCAAGCTAGAGTGAGAATCTTGATTGGCGCATGGCATGAGCTTTCGGTCATGGGAAGCAATGCCTGACGATCGAAAAAAGTGTGTGGAAGAATTTATCGAAAGCATTAAGAATTAGGAAACACAGATTTTTTTTAGAGTCACCACCAGCTTATACTGGAAAGGTAACAGAATAACTCGTGAAGGAAATTCCGTCCTGCTGACATGTGCTAGACATTCCTTCGCTCGCCATTGCAGGTGGGGATGGCTGTCCACGTTCCGTCAACTCTGCAGTGGCCGTCAGTGGTTCCGTTCATTTTGAAGTCTGTCGCACAGCTGTAGACAAGCTGGCTACCCGCCGGTAAAACAGTACCTGCAGGAACGTCGCAGTCTGTATTCGAATTGCAAAAATCTCTGATGGGGTCGGGATCCCACTTGGCGTTGGCCTTGCAATTCACTATTCCACGTATCCACGACGACAATTAGACACTTCAGCCCGAGTGTGTGGAGGCACCGGAGAGTCGCAGTTCGTCCAATTACCAGTAAGCGTACACGAGACCGTGGTGGACGCGGAGTTCAAAGAAGCACATCTCACCTCTGCAATACGACGATCGGTTAGAATCGCCGAAAAAACCCTGGGACACAAAGTTTTCACGTTTCCAAGATATACGAATTTTAATATCAGCTGGTCTTGACTCATTTCGCATTACCGGTTCGTAACCTTCTAAACCGCTGTTATAACCGGTTGTATGAAATGATTTTCAATTCTGCTAAGGCTCGAATACGCCGTGCTGTACACCAACTCCGAGAATATATGGAGTAAAGACACCTCCACAACGGAAGCGGAATTGACCATACCAATGAATTCGTACATCGATCCAAAAAAATCTATACTAATAAATATCAAATTCCATGGAAGCTTTAGCTGTCGGGTTTCACAGCCGTGGAGCTCGACTATTCATAACTCACAAAACGACAAAAATACGTGCCGGTGAAATTCATGGCCCAAACCGGCATCACGATCACGGTCAATATTTATTAGATTGAATCGAGGGGTGAACCACTCCGAAAAATGGCGTACACCGGACTTCAAGACTTCAGGGACTTCATGGGACTTCAGGGACTTCATGGGACTTCAGGGACTTCACGGGACTTCAGGGACTTCACGGACCACGGGACTTCAAGGACTTCACGGGACTTCAAGGGACTCAAAATATTGTTACCCGTTTGGCAATTCGCCACCTGGACGATAACATATAGTATATCATCAGTATATGATCAGTATATCATCAGTACATCATCATACACTTGTTTGTTTGCAAATTAATCAACAAACAAAGTGTAAATTAGGTGTTAGTTAGTTATAGTCTCAAGCCTCATGCGGTTTAATTGAAATTTTTTATCAGAAAAATTCAATAGATTGGAATTCGATGCACTTGCAAACACTGCACCCATTGGCTTGAACTGTAGTCTTCGACTGCGCCACGATCACCCGTTAAGAAATCACGGTCTCATATCTTTTATTTTCAACTTCCCACTACATCACAGGTTGGGGCTTTCCTTATACCCGAAATTGCAGGGGGCATCGTTATGGCCACTGCTCGTTCTCCCGGTCATACAGGATGGTTCAAGCAGACCGTCAGAAATAATCTGTGGAAACTTTTCGACGAATGCACAGAAAATGACAAAAAATTTATTCGCAGACCACATTTGAAGAACTCGAGTAGGAATGAATGCCTTTCCAATAAGAACAGAGTAAATCATTCTCGTGCCCAAACTACTGACTCTATCCACGAGATTGTTCGTCTTTACTGTAGATGACCAAAGCCAAAGTGACAAGTTTTCTCGACCAATCTGGAAATAACTGAAATCGCAACTCGTTGAAGATTTCCCGAAGACAACAGATTCGGGGAAACCAGGGTTCGTATTATACGTATGAAAATGTCTAAGAACGTCGTTAAAGTATCGACAAAATTGTGACTTGAGTTGAAAGGATACGACGAATGTCTGAAGGCAATAAGATGGAGTGGGGACGGCTCGTGAATTCGCTACCTATAATCACGAGGAAGAGATGGTCGTAGACATAATCCGCGTGTCCGTCTCGCCACCTTCACTTCTTCGCGAGTCCGTCAGTCAGTGTTAACAATAAATTCAAAACAAACCTTGCGATCCGACTGCAGTGATTCAATTTAGCGTGAGTGTCATTAAACTGTTGTAATAATTGCTTTCCAGATTTCAAATCTTTTTCAAGTGTTCGATTCTATCCAGCCAACGTGACAGGGGGAAATAATCATTTATACTCATCATTTTATCCTGTATTACGTTTCAACGATAATTCACTGTTGTATAATGTTTTTTTTTTCAAGAGCCAAGGAAACATCTTCGGTTTGATCAGGTGGAATAAGAATCCAGCAAATAATCTCAGGACGAGTCAACTTTGACGGACTAAATTCAGGCAATTCGCTGCTGTAAGTCAGACACAGACAAAATCAGTGTCACTATGTTGAAGGTTATTGAAATCGGTTAGATCAGTCATAACCACTCAATAACAAGTGAAAGAGAAATAAGTGAAACTGATTACTGATCACTTGAAACTGGTTCCCCGGTATTTTACAAACATATGCCACGATGGTCCGTTCTTTGGGTTTCTTTTACTTGAAGTTTCGTTTCGGATACTTGAAGAAAATTAATTGTAAGCTTAGATTTTTGGTTTATCTGTCATTTTCGTGTCTCAAGTTTATCAAGATCTTCCATTGTGAAATCGTTGACCAATCGAGGTGAACCTTCGCTGATAGGCGAAGTATAAAACGGAGTATTTCAATGTTAACAACACTGTTATTTGAACATAAAACAGGTTTGTGAACCGCCGAACAGTATCTGAGAATTATTTGTTTAAAGTTCTTGGAAGAAGCTAGTTTAATGATAAAATGGAAACCTGTTGTAAATAATCGCTCCATGATGTAGAGACGTTTCAATTTTTGTCCAGGCTCATATTCCTGGCTAGGATTCGTGTAATACTCGTTCAAGGTGGAGACGAGTTAGCTAGTATCTTCATATATTATGTGAAAACCTGTACCAGCTGCTCCGGTGAAAAAAAGGACGATCGTGCACCTTAAGCTGTTTTGTAGCAACTGCGTAGATCATAGAATACAAAACTTATTTATGATCCCACCAGATCTGCGAATGGTCATGATGAGATTAACGATAACGATTTGTGTCTCATTGGCGCTGGCATCAGGGACTCCAGTCAATGAAAACAACTGCGAATGCGTTTCGTACTACCTGTGCAAAAACGACACGATCGAAACCAACGGAATTGGCCTGTTTGATCCAAGGATCGGTGGACGTTCGAAGTGAGTCTCTTCGTCCACCGCAGATAGAGGCGATTTTTGGACCGTTGCTCACGGTTATATCCACGTTATTGCAGATTGGACAACAGATGCGACACGAGCATACTGGACGTTTGCTGTCAACCACCAGACGTTCTGAGTCGTCAGGACGTTGAGATCCCTGAGCCACGAAAGCGAAAAGGATGCGGCCAGAGGAACCCGGATGGTGTGAGCGTCAGGATAAGCGGACATACCGACAACGAAGCTCAATTCGCAGAGTATCCTTGGATGGTGGCGATTCTCAGGGAAGAAGCAGTCGGCACTGACGGCAAGAAGAAGACCGTCTACCAGTGTGGAGGTGCCTTAATTCATACAAGAGCAGTGCTGACCGCTGCTCACTGCGTCAATGGGTTAGTTGGAAGACGATTATCAGATATTGCACCTTGACTGGGATTTTCCTGTAGTTTGTTTGCTTCATTCTTCAAACAGCCGGAAGAAGCAACCGTCACAATTGAGAATACGTGCTGGGGAGTGGGACACGCAGACCGAGGACGAGCTGTTCCCGTACCAGGATCGCGAGGTGGAGTCGATCATCGTTCACGAAAAATTTAATTCCGGTTCTTTCTGGAACGACGTTGCTATCCTGATCCTCAAAACGCCCGTCGAACTAGCGGAGAATGTAGACATCATTTGTCTACCAAAACAGGATGAAAACTTCGACGGATCTCGATGCATTGCGAGCGGATGGGGCAAGGACACGTTCGGTAATCAGAACTCGGTACTTTCGCCAGTTTTTGAAGACGACAATGAATGTCTTACAATGAAATGAAATTGCTGATTAGGTAAGGAAAGCCAATACTCAGTGATTCTGAAGGCAGTCGAACTTCCTGTCATCCCCCACGATGCGTGCCAAACGGTGTTGCGGACCACCCGTCTGGGGAAACGGTTCAATCTGAACTCAAGTTTCATGTGTGCCGGTGGGGAAGCTGGCAAGGACACTTGCAAGGTAATATTCAGACGCTGATCATCATCCCACGCTGTTCTTCACCCTGGCTACCTAAGAGTCACGAAACGTGTTTGGAAGAAAATTGAGTAGAGTCATGACAAAAATTCCCATCTCGTCCTTTGAAAATTATACGACTAGAATGACCTACGTCTCTAGTCTTGGTGGTAATTACGGATAAATTTCAACGTTTACAGGGCGACGGCGGAAGTCCTCTGGTCTGTCCGCTGAAGAGCTACCCTACCAGATACGTCCAGGTCGGTATCGTGGCCTGGGGAATCGGCTGTGGGGAAAACAAGATTCCCGGTGTGTACGCGAACGTAGCTGCTCTTCGACAATGGATAGATGAGCAAATGGTCTACAATACTCTCGACATAGCCGTCTACCAACCTTAATTTTGTTTACGTATTATTACAACGAATTAATTATACAAGAGATGAATAGCTTTATAATACTGTTGAATTGTGTTGTACATACCTTATTATCTACTTCGGGATTGTGAAAATAATTCAAGTGGCCACTTTTGCCACATAAATGACAACCTAATTCAAAAATGAAGCCATTGTTCGCTGGAATCAGTTAATTATCAAAAATCGGAAACTTTTCATGTATTAAAGCTATAAATAAAAGTTTCTTTTTTTTGCGAATTGAACTATTCTTTTTGAATGAGTTTCCAAAAAATAACCTTCTCCGACTCATTCTATCAAAAAAAAGCCTGAAGTTGGATATAGAATCGAGAAATGCAGTTGGATCAGTTATGAATTTTCTGAAAGCTTGTTTCTCGATTCTAACCAACTTCAGATTGTTCACTCGATAGGAAGTCACCCTGTATAATATGAAGAAGCAAAGTCATATGAAAAGGTTTTCTACTGATTGACTAATTATTTTGACTTCGTTTATCCCACGGCCAAACCTGAAGGGGTTGAATCAAGTACGTGGAGCCATATCCCGCAGAATCGCAGTGAAATAAAGTTTTATTAGATTAAAAACGTCGATCATTCCGAGGTATAAACCCAGACGCAGAGCTCGTAAAGTGGGAAAGAAGGACGAAGGATTGAAGTACTCAGTTTTTATTACGACCCGATTCAGCAGCATCAGGTTTGTGGGGTAACTGAAAACGACATTTTCCGAATTTCCAGATTCATCACTTCCCCGGATTCTGCTGTAAACAAACTTTGAAAATACTTCAGAGTTATGACAAACTTTGAAACTTTCAACCCTCTGAACGTGTAAAAGCGTTCGATAACTCTTTCTTCCTTTCTCTCTTTATCTGATATCTCCCTAACAGGAAAATAAGCACTCTCATAATCGTTCAAATAATTCTAACGGTACAAATGTTCAACGAATGGATCAAATCGTGGGTCTGAATCCTACCTACTTCCAGCTGTCGCCTATTATCAATGCAAAGATTCAAGTGTTCTGTATCAAGTGTACTGAAGCCTCTCTTCTTTTTCCGCTCTCGAATGAGACAGATTTAATTGAAGTTACGTTTGAGATGTTCGATTCTTTTTTCAATATTCTTTAAATTCCTAGTCTACTGAAAGCTCTACTAGGCCGGCTAATCATTACAATGAGGCGCCCAAGCCAGTCGTAAAGTTCAGTTTCCCTATATATGAAGAACTCTTATTCTTCTCTACTTGCAAATTATTGCAAGAAAAAAACTGTTCTTTTTCATTGAAGTACAAAAGAGTACAAAATATAGCTCTGGGAGCATCGTCCCACTTAGTGGTTGCTTCATGAATATTATTTATGATTCTATCAAGAAAAATAAGGAGTATATGAGGCATTCCACGCCAACTCGACCAGTGTTAAACCCTGACCATCTCAAAATTATTCCATGTTTTTTTCTAACATTCTACTCAGTTAAAAACTCGTCCTGAATTTTTTTCAGATTTTTTTTATCAAACCGTTAATTTGTTATGAATTTCTGAAGGTGATTGAGAATCCCCCTTTATAAAAATCTGAAAAAAATCTCAAAAATTCAGTGGATGACACAAAACAGCCCGCGTTTAGGAGAACGTGGTCCGAATTATTTTTCTATTTTTTTTCACTCAATTCGGAATTTTCCAATTTTTGAAACTGAAATTATGTAACACAGGATGAAATGTCAAGCGTCAAATAAGGTTCAATTTACTCGGAAACGTTCGGTTGCACCATTTATGACCCTTATTTGACGCTTACAATTTGATCCTGTGTTAATTTCAGTTTTTGCAATTAGAAAATTCCGAATTAAGTGAAAAAAAAAATAGATAAAAAATTCGGCCCACGTTTTCCTAAACGGGGGCTGTTTTGTGTCATCCACTGGATTTTTTAGAATTTTTTCAGATTTTTTACAAAGGGCATTCTCAGTCAATTTAAAAAATGTATAACAAATTGACGGTTTGATAAAAAAAGTCAAAAAAAAATTCTGAACGCGTTTTTTACTGAGTAGAATGTTAGGAAGAAACATGGAATGATTTTGAGACCGTCGGGGTTTAACACTGGTCGAGTTGGCGTGGAATGCCCCATATACATTAAGGCTGGGATCATATGGATTATAGAATTATATAGAACGGGGGATGACACCTGTTGGGAATGAGGCTCACCATCCGGTACAGGGTTGTCGATAAGGGTCAATAAAAAGGGGAAAACAAGCTTACCGACAATTTGTGCACGGGATAAGGGAGGGAGTAATCATATAGCAGCCAGATAGAGAGAGAAGGAGTAATGGGTTGATACATTCGAGTCCCGCAGCATTGATAGCGATAATTCTTATCCCCGCATCGAGAAACAGACATCGAAACATCGATTACTGAATTGAAGACACTCGCATTTCGTCGATCTTGCGGTACGAAGCCGAATGATGACAAATTCTCGGAACCATTAAGCCTGAAGAGAGATCGAAGGTTATCTTGAAATTTGAACGACATTGAGGCGACTTGCGTACATTTGAGAACGTATGATAACCATATTTAATCAGTCGTGTTTGATTTTATTTTTAATCAGTTCTACAACCGTATTTCAATCTCGATTCCAACCGGGTTTAATGCTCTTTTCAATTACGTTGAGAAACCTATCAAAGCGTTGCGGGGCAACTGCGCAAATGTAGAACAACAAATGATTGATAAAACAGTTTATAAATCACGCCGGACGTAACTAGAGATAAAGATTAGCCCTGAATTAAACGAAGAGCAAAATCGTTCCGAATCCGCTAAAAGGTCCCGCGATTCGATCGGATTCCAGGTCAGAGGTCATACGATAAATAGAAGGCGGCCAATCGCCCGTCAAGTCCCAATGAATTTGGCTTCGAAAACAGAACCGATAGCAAGAAAGCTGTACGAGTAACGTCTCGAGTGGGGGCAGCCGGCGGATTCGATACCCTATATAATTATGAAAAAGAGACGACCGTGGATATACGCCGAGTATTCTGCATCGCCTTCACTTCTTACCAGGTCCATGTCGCCCGGTTGACACTCAGTTAAAACGGAAAAAAGAACATTCCTCAACCGTCTGAGGTGAGTCCCTACTTTCAATTGTCGACAAAAATCATTTCTTTCCGGCACAGGCCTTAAAAAGACACTTTTCTGCTATGAGAAGTCTCATTTCTACGTCAGATACTTCAACTGGCATCACTGTGACTGTTCATGCTTTTGCCAGAAAAAATATTGTATGGGGTGTCGGCACGCCATTTTCGACTTTTTCGAAACACATAAACTCTCCTAAAAACAGTCACATCATGCGGAGGCCACCTGAATGATCATTAATCGTTTTATTCTACATGGAAGAACGTGTGTTGTCACTTATCGATAATATATAGTCCGTGGTCATCCGCGGAATTCGATTAGTACAGCAGAAACACTGGGATCTCCTATTATTTTCCTTTGCACTGTCTAGAATCTTGAATTCGTCACAATGAGAGGTCCGATGATCGCGAGTGTCTTATTGGCGGTGATATCAGTGGTCCTAGCCGCCCCACAAAAGGCAGACAACGCCGATCCTGACTCCTTGATCGCCAGCCCACTGAAGGAGGCTCCAAACTCCAGTTGCGAATGTGTTCCGTACTATCAGTGCCAGAACGGCACGATTTCCACCCACGGAACTGGCTTGATTGACATAAGGTACGGTAAAGACGATGATCGCGATTTCTGGGTGACTTCACAAGCTGGTTGACGCATCTTGCAGAGCAGGTGCAGGAGCGTGCGCCAGCTACCTAGACGTTTGTTGCAACCCACCGGACTTGATAAAACCCGAGGATAAGGCGACTCCGGTTCCGATAGTCCAGAGAGGTTGTGGTCATCGAAACCTTGAAGGTGTCGGCCTCAGGATAACAGGCCATAGCAATAGCGAGACCCAGTTCGGGGAGTTTCCTTGGATGGTGGCGATTCTTAGGGAGGCAGGAACTGACGACAAGACGAAAACCGTCTACCAGTGTGGAGGTGCCTTGATTCATCCACGAGCGGTGCTGACCGCTGCCCACTGCGTTAATAGGTAAGTCGGATAGAGTGGGGTAGCTTATCGGTAGTCTTTCTCAAAAAAAAAAATCAGCTATTCTCTGCTTGCGTTACTTCGAAAAAGGGCAGCGAGAGACTCTGGCGAAAAGACGCACTCTCCAGTGGATGAAGACGGAAAGTGGATTGGGCAGTTTCAAAAACGTCAAAAAACGCCACCAATCACCGTCGACTTCTATCCATTGACAAGTGCCACTTTTCGCCACATGTGGCGTTGCTTGTTTCGCTGCACAGACCTCATCGCACATTGTGATTCAGAGTTGTATCGATGAAAATTGATCATTGTTCAAACTAGCCGGAAGGGGCAGCCATCCGAACTGAAGATTCGTGCTGGTGAGTGGGACACGCAGACCACCAGCGAACTGTACCCGTACCAAGATCGTGGAGTGGAGTCAGTGTTTGTACACGAAAATTTCAATTCCGGGTCTCTCTTCAACGACGTTGCTATTCTGATTCTCAAGACGCCCGTCGATCTGGCGTGGAATGTGGATCTCATTTGTCTCCCACCAGCGAATGCAAACTTCGACGGATCTCGATGCTTCGCGAGCGGTTGGGGAAAGGACGTATTCGGTAATTATAGTAGGGAATCAGGGCCGGAATCGTTGGGAAATTTGGTGTACACATTTTTGCTAGTGATTCACCCCTCGTCAAAAATGATCGTTGGACAAAACAGGATCAGAAACGAGCCCGTGACTTACCGTCGAATTATGTTCCAGGCAAGGAAGGTCAATACCAAGTGATCCTGAAGAGGGTAGAACTTCCCGTGGTCCCCCACGGCGACTGTCAAACCGCTTTGCGCACTACCCGAGTTGGGAAGTACTTTATTCTTGATCCAAGTTTCACGTGTGCCGGTGGAGAACCTGGCAAAGACACTTGCAGGGTAAAATTCAATCGCTGAACATCTTTACTCTTGAAAACTTTGTTGCAATCGCATTGATTTCTTCCCGTCCTTCGAAACTCATCCAAATATAATGAAGCGCGTCACTCGTGTTGTTAATTGGATAAACTTGATCGTTTCCAGGGAGACGGTGGCAGTCCTCTGGTCTGTCCACTGAAAAACGACCCCACAAGATTCGTCCAGGTCGGTATCGTGGCCTGGGGAATCGGCTGCGGGGAAAACCAGATTCCAGGTGTCTACGCCAACGTACCTGTCCTTCGTCAATGGATCGACGAGAAAATGATCCAAAATAAACTCGACATCACTGTATACCAGGCTTAATCTCTTATTGTTAATTTAACTATATATAAAGTTTCTAAATTTTCAAAATTTCGTTTAGCCGATGAATCGAAAGTGCAGAATTAAGAAAATAATAGAACATTTTCCAATTTTCAACTATTGCTAATAAAAAGTAATAAATAACAAGAAATAAAAAAATTTTAAAATCGATATGATGTCGAATATCGATATATTTTACTCTGCTCGTCCCACTCGTTAGGAAATCGAAAAAAAAATTATTATCCCATTTGAATTTTCCAAGTTTAACGTCAAATTCGTAATCAGTGACTCAAAAAAACCTGAGGTAACGTCATATTTTACTAGAATTGGACGAGTTATAGATTTTTTGAATGCCACACTGTAATCGCCATTACAAATTTTGGAAATTGGACCTTGCATTTGTTATCAACGATTAAAAAAAAGCCTTCAGGTACCAATTTTCATCAAAATCGGTATGTTTTCAAATTTTGATCAACACATTGTAGTCGCCATTTTGGACTTTGCAAATAGGTATAACCTGAGATTCATTGTCAGAGACTCAAAAAGACTTCAGGTATTTTCCCCAAAAATCCATCAATCCGTTATCGAGATGTCATCGTTTTTTTTTTTTTTTGAAGGTTTAAAAAACCTTTCTTACTGATTGTAAGTTTTCATTGTGATAGTATTTTTTTTAAACCCAACTCTAGAATTTTTCTTTATTCCAAACTAAATAAAATAACGAGGAATTTAGGTACATTCGTCAACCTTGCATTAAAAATCTTGTTTAATAATAACAGACAAAAAAAATCACTTACATAAAATCTTAAGATTCTAATTTCCGGTTGATGATAATAATAGTTTCTTTTTTTATATTCTGTAAATATAGGACCGAAAAGTTGAAAATTAGTAATTGAAAAAAAAACTGTTAATCCGGTCCTAAAATATCATCGAATGAAAAAAGGAGTATCAAACTCTCTCGTTTCATCGTCGTTCTCCAACGGATAATACAGAATTTTTAATCCTTGTAATAAAAATGAAAACTTTAGAAGTAACAGTCGGTAAAACAGTTATCAACACTTATCGAAGATAAGGTGGAGAATAGAAACTCTGTGAGATCAAAAAACACGCAGGATAAAATCGTGTTCATCAATCTCAACGATTTAAAAATAAGGATAAGACCGAGACGGTAATGAAGAAAATATCATATTTGCAACATCGTTCAATGGTGAATATTGTAAGAAAATTATACACACTCTGATCCGTGAAGTTACCGCATATAAATTGATAAAATAACAATAAAGATCGTTGTATTTGCAATTTGAAGAAAAACAAAAACAGAACGAAAAACACGGAGGTAAACGACGACTCGCGTGTCGAGTTTCTCATGTTCCAGGTATTCGATTTAATTCTTTTCATTCAACATCGGAAAATTCGATTTTTTTTCGCAATAAATTCCTCATTAATATTCATGCACCGATTTATCGATGTTTTTTTACAAAGTTATCGATAATTGTAATCGATTATTACCCTAACATCGGCCATCCCTTCAGTCCGTTCATCGTGAGAGGCTGAACGCATGTGAATTGTGAACGTGAAAAAGGCGGGAGAGTCAGTGCAGTGCGAAGAGTAAAGACGAAGAATGAGCGATGCATGGGTAGCGACGACTAGCGCGCGGCGCGACTCGCGGGACACACGGTGACGGTGAGTCGGCCATATTGGCTGCGCGTAGCGAGACTAGTTCGCCTCGCCACCGAGTGCGGTGGTGGTCTCATGGTGGGGGAAAGTGTATCCGTGACGTCAGATAATTAGAGTAAATACAAAGTAGTCTTGATGGGACAGCGGCGTGCGCCGCACCGTGAGTCGCTGGTCCGCGCGCGTCAAATTCTATATCTATAACACACAGATACGCGATTTAAAAATCATCACACGTGTATTAAACTGTCTTATTAAAAGGAACATCTCTACACATACATAAACCCACGCACACATACATACATACAGTTATTAAATTAAAATTCTTATTCGGTTCAATAACAAGTTCACAATAAATAAATAAACAAGTGATATATGTTTTTTTTTCATTGTTTTTTTTTTTTTTTTTTTTTTTTTTTTTTTTTTTTTT
>JAFFZH010014578.1:0-25604 GCA_018420115.1 Euura saliciscinereae
GCGTTCTGCACCGCGGGTGTGGGTACCCTCGAACCTGCCCTATATAATGGTACATACAAGCTCGTGTGCTCCGGGTACGCTACCGAGAATATGGGCTTTCGTGGTGTTCAGGAATTTCGAGTGATCATTGCACCCTGTCAACACATGGGTACCAGCCTGCGGAAGGTTCTCTATGTTAAAGGGGGTGAAAACGATGGCGAAGCGACTACGAGGTACGGGGAACGGGACGGGATTCGAGGGTACGAACACTGGTGGTGTAGAATGGCGAGCGGCTGTAATGCGATATTAATGAACACCAAGAATTTCATTAAAGATTGTTTGTATATCAAACTGTCCACTAAATTATTCTCTATAACCCCTATAACGCCTTTTCCAGCCTAGAAACTATTGGCTGATGTATGACCTACCTTGCCTACAGGTTGAATACGATAATCGTTATAAGTATCTACTGATCAATAGAGACCTTAGGGTTCTTGAAATGGAGGTGCTTATTTCCTTGGCTTGCGATTTTTCATCGGAGACATTTTCTAGCCGGAGAAACGTCGCTCGACTACCGAACGGAGTCAATTATTTCACATCCTTTGTAACATACATTATTAGGGGATAGTAGTTTGAGTTTACCAGAGAAGGATGGATAGATAGAGAAAGACGAGGGTGAGGGAACCAAGTGAGGGACGAAGAGAGCAACAGTTAATCGTTGTGAAGCTATTAACTCCAGCCAGGAATGCCCCATAGCGTCCCATTTCATTCAATGCAAATTTATGCACCTCTGTACTATATACCCTGAAACTACGCACTAGGTGTGGCGAAAAAAAGTGATCCCAAACCCAATTTCGGAAGAACATTATAGTCAACGACGTATCTTGACTTGGTAAATCTGATTGTCTTGGATGTGTCGTTTGAAACTTCTACGAATAATCAAAATTGCTGATAATACAATCAATTCCAGTATCCTTGGTTTTTTTTCAATCCATGTATTTCCGTTATTTTGTTCCAGGTGAGTGAAAATCCGAATTGCCCTGTCCAGCTGAGTTCCAAGCGGGTAAGTATCTTCTGAAGGGAAACATTGTTGACATTTCATTTTTATGGGATCTAGACATTTTTTCACGACCGTACCTTTGCTGAAAAATATTTACTCAAATTTTCGCAACAATGTGAAAAACATAAAAAAGAGCCTCATGCAAGTTGAAAGAATGCGCCGGTTATTGCCACAGGAATTAAAACCCAGAAAGATCCAACGAGCTTATTCGTCGTATTTTGTGCCTCGGGCACGGATTCGCTCGTCTGTAAACGCGGTCGAAACTTCATATAAAAATCTCCGGTTCTCAAATTTTTGCGGCGACACAAGTTTCGCTCTAATGCATATATTGTGCATTGGATTGATACTCATTCTGTTGTGAGCAAAAAGTCGGGCGTTTCTCCAAATTGGTTGGACAGCTTAAGTGTAACATAAACCGTTTTCGAATAGGGCGATATAAAACTATGAAGTACACGCCACATCGTAGTTAAACGAGTTGAGAGTGTAACTTCTTTATGGAGCAATGAGTGACATCTGCGCCGTCAGGTTTTGTTACTCTAATGGCTCCCATCACGATGAAAAGTTGAGTCATCGTGGATCAAATGTGCCTCAATTCATACTTGTAATGTGACCGTAGTGATTACAGAGAATAATGCGAGAAAAACTGAATATCGAAATCGGCTGAACTATTTGTCAAAGATTTCGCAAAAATTGCTCAGAAAACCCAGACCCGAATGTTGACGAATGTATTTCAACGGTGTTTATAAACTTGAACTTGTTCCCATGGCACAGCTTATCCCAACCCTGTTTGGCATTATTCCAGTGACCCCGTTGACCCAGCTCTGAAAACTAACAACCGCCAAATGTGCGAACCCTCTTATGCCTCACATACGGTTCAGTGTGACTTGATGATTTTTTTCTACCAGAAATATCTCTCGGGTCACGTGTATTAATGACAACGTTGGCGACCATTCGAGACACTCAAAACTCTTTCGGTGTTCTGTGTTGAGTACACACGTTTTGGGAGCCTCGTCAGTTGACATTTTTTACCGTATTAGTCGAAATACTTTTGCACTACGTTGATGACACTCAATGTACAATGTCATGATTTAAAGAAAAATTTCAAGATTAATGTTAAGCTCCTTCGGTGGCGAAAAAATTCCGGTTCCTTGCTATTATATAAAGTAAAGTATCTTAACGGACTCGTTGACGTTAATTCGTACAGAGACTGTGTTCGCGAGTTCCTCTTTATTCGAAGTTCATAATTTATTCACAAAACGTCATAAGTTACAGCACACGTCACGAAGTCGGTATAACGGTATAACAATGAATAAATAATTGTCAGATTTCAATGAGCTTGATAGCTAGGCTGGTTTGAAACGCGTTAAAATCCCCCCATTCACGGTGCAGGGAATCACGGGTACTTAGTGGATTGGTAAGAGTTTGTGGATAAGATCGAGCGGAGAGTGAATTGGGCCATTCTGAACGTATAGAGAACGAATTTTGAAGAGCATTTATCGCCAATCTAGTGGATGCCTTATCGGAATAACATTTCGGATAACACGCAAGCAAGTAAACAGGAGGTGGTGCTTCCCTGGTACCTATGACAAGGATTAAATTCGGTAAATTAAAATGGAAACCGCACTGTATACATTTTTATCGGATGACCCATCAAAAACGCCTTCTGTCAACTTTCGAGCATTAGGGATATTACGTGATTACCTTTTGATTTATCAGCGCGAACCTTCGCGTTCTAATATGCACATTAAATTTTAGGCTCTTATACTACGCCACAGTTCGACGTTCAAGTACGTAAATATACTTTGTGTCGCTGAACTTTATTCGTTAGGCACAGCCTGCTAGAACATTAAATCGGGATCCATTGAAGGATTCCATGGCACAATGCTCATCCTAAGAACAAAATTACAACAGTGACAATGAGATGACGTTAATATTTTAACAGAGAAATATGACAGGAGGCAATATAACGGGTACTCAAAACACACATAGTTATCGTCGGTATGCGAGGTTGAGTAATATCAGGTGACGTCGTGGCAATATAATTTTCAACCTCACCATCTCCGTAGTATAGAACCCAGTGTGAGTTGACATCGCCTTAATATGGACAAATGCCGGACTATATCTCAGGACGCGTTTGCCCTGCATTATTTGCCTAACATCCTCATTTGCCATCCTTACCTACATTATATGTCCAACCCACCCCCGCCGACACTTGGGAAGGGACAGTGGAGAGACAAGACAAGGGATGCGAGGACACGGGGAATCCTCGTGTCCTCTTATTCAACTGTTCAAATATAATTCCATATACCACCGTATAGAACACAGCACTATGCACCACGAATTGATGCGGAAAAGTGGAGAAAGCGGAAACAGCTCACGTGTATCAGTCTGTAGAACTTGGGGTAAGACGACGATTAGATTTTCAGATCGACCGGTTGGTAAAACGCGAAAAAAAAACTACCCCCAGGCCAAAATGTTGGCACTAATAAACATTCATGCTTCGACCGAGGGTAGAGGGTAAATCCTGATGCATTAATATCATCCCCATCTCCATCCTCATCCCCATCTTGCCGCCCCGTTCGGCCCTTTCCTTTTTTATAATTCTTTGCTACGTCGTTATCCGCGCTCGGGGCTCGCCTGCAGAAAAGAGGAGAGAATAAGAGAGAAGTCTGCGAGAGAAAGAGAGTAAAACTCCTGTCTATTTCCCTATACCCAAGGGCACGAAAAATAATTACCAGGCTCAACGTAATTCCTGTATTTCCAGCGTTTTTCCAGTTATTTTGCCGCCGAAGCATCGTCTGCTTATATCAAGACTGAAGCCGGCCCGGCCCAGTATTTTTATAATGTTTCTTTCCATTATCGTTCTGCAGACTTAACCCTGATTAGCATGAATACGACATGAATTCAACGTCAGAAGTACCTCCAGGGTCTTAACTTAACTTTACTCAGCTCTTGTGGGGGCCCAAGACTTTATTCTCAATACTGAGACTAGCGGATATTATCCGTCTTCCTTTCGATTTAAACCGTCATTCACGATTTGTAAACGAAATATCTTGTTTGTTCCGATTTATCGCTGATTTGACTCATCCATTTCACACATCACAGGAATAAGGGATAGGGTTCAACTGCATGACTAGACCGACGTTATTATGAAAATATTTTATATTTTATTCGTTATAATATTATTCAGCTACATCGGTAAAATTGTCGATAAAAAATACTCTTCGGTACTAAGACTTTGAGTAGCGTCTTTATCGGTGAAAAGAATAACAATAATATTATAATCACGATACAAAAAAAAACACATGTACTTTTCTTTCTATAAGAAGCTTAACATTTTTAATAGGAATCCAGACCCCTTTGATATAATGATGAAAAAACTAAAATAAAAAAGAAGTATTGAATTAATCTTAATCACAAGAAAGAAATATCAACATCACATTACGCTGAAACATATTTCCCTATCATGGGATTAGAAACTGGGTCAAATAGCTTAAGCAATATTAAAAGTTTTTTTTTGTTTTTCCTTAAGAGGAACAAATAAATACTGGAGATATGGTATTGAGTGAACGAAGGTTCCCTAAATTGTAGGTAAGATGAGGATAAACTCGAAAGAAAATGAACTGTTAACTTAGGAACAGATTATTTCTCCAGTAAGTACATTTGGTAGAGCTTCTTGTCTTTTTCGTTTCCAAACTTCGGCACAAAGTTGATTTTGACAATTTCCGTGTATCCTTCGTCCATCGTAGGTGGTTTGAAATGTTTTCTGTAAGGTTGATCATTTTTGAGGAACTGGTCGTAGATATGCAAGATCAACAGTAGGAGCAGCTTCACAAATCTGATACAGCGCCATAATAACTGGGACTTCGTGTCTCTAACAATACAAACGAAATAACATCAGGCATTCGCCACTCGATTAAAACAGCATTACAGAATGGCGCTGTTCCATTTTTGCCACAACCTTTGTTAGAAGAAGTAATCGTGCTGCCACCGCCAATGCATAGAATGCTCATTAAACAATGTTAGCCAAATTTTTATCAATCAACTAGGCAATAGCAAATTAACCGTACTACAACTCACATGTACGCATGAATTATCGCGTCGCTTATTGTCTCGTGCGAACTGTCTGTGAGCTGCCGGAACTGCGAACAGATGATCATAAAGATTAAGAGAAATGAAGAACCGCCGTCACGTAAACATTCATAGGTACCTGAGCGAGAAGTGATAATTGAGTCAGTACCTTGTTGTTGTGTTTTGCATGTTCGAGGTTCGTCCCCATGAGGAAACACCGCACAGGAATCTTCTTCGCTTTGGCAACCTCTATGTACTTTTGCCTCACAGATGGATCCGGATTGGTATTATCAATAACTGCGCTCAGTCCTTCGGACAAAGCTTGGCTCAATGAGGAAATACACTTTTGCCAACTGCCCAAAGTATCCCGGTTGATTCGACGGTACGTGGTCAACTGGGTAGTGGCAAAGTGCGATTTACCCGAACCTGGGCCGCCGACTAGAATTATTACCTATTCGTGATAGTTTAGTTTATTGACAAAATGAGAATTGATTTACCGTTGAATACATAAACAGAAAAGTAATATTGCTTCGTACCTCCTGCTCTCCCGATACGAGCTTGGCTGACGTGGGCTCCGTCACGTTTGTATTTTCGTCCAAAGTTTTGGGATCGAATGCAGGTTGTACCCAAGGAACTGGTTTGTGACCAAGAAAATGTTCCTCCGGAGTTTCGAATTTCAGACCCAGATTCAAGGCAAATAATCTATCAGCACTCGAGTGATCCTTTTTTTTCTTTGGCGCCCAATCTTTCGGTCTACCCGCAGCGTCCCCGACGAAGAAGGAAGATTCTTTGTCTACGGGAACACCGTCGTTCTTCTAGAGATTCAAATATCGTGTTAATTTTGTTTATTTTATGTTCTGATCCGATTGATGACGACTATCTTATACTCACATTGTTCACCAGTGAATCCCACATTCCGGTCAGAGGTTTCCTGAAGATATTTTTACCCGTTGCTATGAATACCTTCAATTCAAACATTGATGATTACTATTAGGTCTCTTATCCTCATAATTTTACTTGGATAGTGAAGATTTCGTCGCACCTGTATCGGAACTCCGATCTTATTGACGATCCTCTCAATTTTTTCTTTGAAGTCTCGAGGTTTCCATTTTCCGAGACTCAGAAATCCCTGATTTGTAAATATTACTATCTTATATCCATCCTTGTGCAATTTTTTCAGTTTACCTGGCACTTCAGAGAAGATTATTTGCCAGTCTGTATGATCCTTCGGAAAAACATACCCAGACTTTGTCTTTATCAGAGTACCGTCCATGTCGTAAGCTGCGATCTTTGGGTAAAAATGTTTATTAAACAATTTTGTAAAACAGGGTCACCAGTGCTCAGCCTAATACAAAAACTCCATAAAAATCTATACAAAATCACACCGTTATCGACGTTACTAACTTTGGAACGTCCCTCGACGCCCTTGCTATTAAAAATCAATAGCACCCTGTCCTGGTCTTCCCAAAATTGTTCCTTCACCGTTTTTGCGTCGTCCAAGTTCTCCGCGTCGTTTAATTTCTTGATATAGCTCCCGACTGTGGTGTCTTTCATGTCAGCGTCTGTATGGTTGTTTTCGATTTTCGATTTCTTAGTTACTTCTGACTCGTCGTCATTCACTTCCTCATTCTCGGAGCTTGACTCGTAAACCCTTTTCTTCAGGTTAATATTCTCCACTTTTTCCTCCTGCGGTGGTGGATTGAACTCGACACGATATGGAAATTTGTTGTAAAGAATCTCTATACAGTCTCCGTGCTTCGCTACGAGTTTATCATTCCTCAGCGTTTTGAAACCGTTCAAACCAGACGAATGAGAGCCGACCTGTTCTACGAATACTCTTTGATCCTCGTAACTAGCGCTAAGCCGAACTAACAAAAAAAACAGAAAACCAATCAGGTACAAAAATATTCCTCTATCATTTACGTTCGAGGTTAAGTTAGGTTAGGTTATGTGACAGCTAGAAAGTAGCCTTTCGCTATCGGAATTTTCAACTCGAATATGTATTATCGAATCTCTGTTCATGCATCCAGACATTTTTTACTCACAAACATCATTTCCGATAAAGAATTTCGCTCCGGGATAGAGGTTAGCGATTTGTATGGGACTAACCTTGCTGTTTTGAACACTTTAGGTCGGTTATCTGAGTCGTAACACTTCTGCCAACAAAGACTGGAGTATTGTCCGGAAGATATATCGGTGGGAGAGACGAGTCATCGCTGCAGATGTAGCAACTTTTTGTTGTAATACTCATATTTATGAGAATAGAAAATTATCGCGGTTGGAAATTTCGACGAAGCACATGCGTCAGACGCCATCAACGCTCAGCTGATCTCACTCACGCAATCTCACGCCGAGCAGCGTGCACGGCGACAGTAGTGGAGCATCGTGGTTCCGTTGCTATGATTACACAATATTACGTGATACGTATACATATGGGGCATTCCATGCCAACTCGACCAATAATTTTCTCACTATTGACCTCACTTTCAGAAACACTTTGTAATGTTTTTTTAACTTCCCGTATCTCTGATTTCAGAGAAAATAGGAAGTTATTGTAATCACCCCGAAAATGAAAAGTTGAGTTTTCACTGGATCTCCACGTTTTGAGGTCCGGAGAATCACTTCCGACCATTTTCAGATGGACGTCTGTGTGTGTGTGTGTGTGTGTGTGTGTGTGTGTGTGTGTGCGTGATCAAATTTTTGTCCGACGATATCTCGAGAACGCGCGGTCGGATTTCGATCAACTTGGTCTCAATCGACGTGCCTTTCTCAAACTTAGAACTGATTAGATTTTGGCTTTGATCGGTTCAGTACTTTTCGAGATATTTAAATAACAAAATTCTCAAAATCACAACAGAAATGACGATATCTTGAGAAGGGATCAACGGATTTCAATAAAATTTGGTATCACATGGTTTTTCGGATCGCTGATCACGAATCCGAAGTCTATTTTGCAAAATTTTCATTTGGCGTATTCGATATGCTGCAAAAAAACTAAAAACATTGGGATTCGGATGAAACTTGGTACTCGTAGGTTTTTTGGGTCACAGATCACGAATCTGAAGTCAGATTTGCGAAATTCAAAATGGCGAATCCAATTTGCCGGGAGAAACACTAAAAACATTCGAAATCTTACGGAAATTGGTACTCGCAGGTTTTTTGAACCGCTGATCAAAAACCTGAGGTCATATTTGAAAATTTCAAAACAGGTGAGATCAAAATAAATAACGGGAAGTTCGAAGGCTGGCTCATAGTCAGCCCAAACCCGCTTGTTTTTTATATTTTCTTTATCAAAAGTTAATTGTTTACCCGTATTTAAAACTCCGAACAAATCGATATTTTTGAAAATTCGAAAACAAATTCTCACAAATCCTTTGTTCCAATACTATCATTCTGGTCCCAATTCGAAAGTGCTGGAAACAATTTACCTATATTTTTGTAAGTCTTTTCTATTTCCGAAGAATTTTCGTAACACAAAATATAATCTCTTACGTGGACTATAAGTATTCGTTGGACCTATAGTTGCAGAATTTTCAATTTTAGTTGAAATAATTAATAAAATTGAAGTTGAAGCAACATAATTTGGCCCAAAATACATGATTAAAGATATTATTTGAACCGAAAAACCCATTCTTGAATTCTAAATACTTAAGTAGTCTGCCGAAAATATTACACGATAAAAGGTACTTATCAACATAATACACATTCGAGGCCATAAAAAAAACCGCCTGGCTCTCCCACTCTGAAAATTACACAGCACTGAGAGGATTAATATATCTACGTCTGTGATTTTTTTCAGATTAAAAAAGAAATGCATTTTTCCGCAATCTCTAATTGTTTCGGGAAATGGAGACAATTTTATGTTGAGCGATCAAAAATCCCAATGCCCTACCTTTTTCTGAAAACGATATTCTTTTGCGAAGAAAATGAGCCCAAGTTGATCTCCCTATGACCAACGTAGCCGAAGTTATAATTTTTCGAAAAAAAAACGCGCCAAAACGAAGAGGTTGCATAACTTCGAAAATATTGAGAATAAAAAATAAAGCTTTGGATAGTATTTTTTTTTCATCGTGAACTACTTTTTCTGAGATCGACGTCTAAATCACAAAAATTTGTCCCAAAAGCCTTGATCACTTGATATGGAATTGCCCGATACGAATAATTCATATTTTTGGTAAAAACGGGTTGCAAAAATAAGAAAAATAAATGATTCTCTGGTTAGACATTTAATTTACTCATGTATATAATAAGTGACTTGTGCTCCTTCACACGGAATCTTATTATTAGACTACATATACATATCCACTTACATAAATGAATACCTACTAGATTGGGATTTTCTTAGAGTACACGAATACACGTTTTCAAAGAGAATGATGAATATCGGAAAAGTTTGCAAACAAATTTTTTTCAAAAATGCGAAAAAAAAATACCCGCAAAATTGTTTCTACTTTCGAATTAGGCCCAAAATGATCGTGAAATGTCGATGATTCGAAAATGTCTATCATCTGTTTATAACGTAAATAATTAACGGTTATTAGACAAGAAGGCTGAGGGAAAATCATTGGTCGAGCTGGCATGGAATGACCCATATGCATACAGAGAGTCAGGAAAAGAATTAAAAAAAACTATTCGAAACCGGAATAAAATCTCCGAAACCTCTATTTTGTATCGCTCCAAAAGATATTCAAGGGGATATTTATTAATTACGTATATAGGGTAACACATTTCTTACTTTTTATTACTTGTGGATCGGGGGACTCCATCAAATCTTATAAAGACCGTAGGGTTTTCTTGATTAGGGTAACAATTTTTGGTAAATATATTTTTTCTCGCTCAATATTTTTTATTTGGAAATAATTTTTTTTTTTCAAACAAGTTTGTCGATCTTTATTCTTGATGATTTTATTGTTTTCAGTTCGAATATGGGTTCGGTATTTATCAATAAAAATCAATATTGGACATTGCTGTACACGTGTTACAATTGACACCCAACCGGCGGTGTTAATTGTGACACAGAAGCAATATGACATAATTGTACGGGAAATATTTAGTTACCCCCTGAGAACTGGTTTCAAAGGTCACAGGTTTCAAAGGTAACTTCAGTCAGATGCTACATTGTTATTAATATTTTTTGTCAAAAGAGACGAAGCTTTTTCATCAAGTCCTAGGAAGTATAAATGTACCCGAATATGTACGGTCAGTCACCCCCCACCGCCGACTAACCGCCGCTATGGCTAAAATAGCAAATTTAGGTACCAAAAACAACCATGAAGAACCGCGTAAAACATGCTTGCTTCATATAAAATATATCTTTCATGCTCCTGCCATTAGCCGTAGAAACCGAGCACATCGTTAAAAAAAATTATTAGTGAGATTCTAGCTACTTTGATTATAAAATCGTGACTAATTTCAAGCCTGACAGACGTAAGGTGCAATAAAGAAGTTAACGCCCTGCGTATATGAGCCGCACGCAGTTCCAATAAACCAAAGTTCCCAAAAACGAATGGAAAAATAATCATCTTTGCGATGCTAGCACTCGGCGCGCAGCGCTCTTCCGCCGATTCGACGGCTAATTCTATCCAAATATCGTCTAGGTACGTCAAAATCAAGTATAGTGTAGACCCTTCCAACGTTATGCTCATTAGGGTGGTCCCTCAAAACGTCATTGTTGAAATTGAAAATGCACACCCCCCCAGATCGATTCAAAATATATAAACAAAAATCGTCACGAAATTTCAGCCTCCTAGCTCAACTAGAAGTCGTACCTGTAAGCACTAACTTTTTCCAATCTGATGATGAATAACATTGGTTCTTGTCATACCTACTCGTGGTCACTATTTTATTGCAACTGTAATAAGGCTTTAAAAAATCTGTCATTTACAGGACATAAGGTCAGCTGTTTCTGTGACCTGTAAAAAAATCAACAGACCCCTCCAACATCATTTTCCAGGTTGCTGTAGGGCGATGAACATGATGTTAAAACTTTGTTTTGTGGGTATTGCATCTTATGTACCAACTTGGACTTTCACTCGGACTTTCATTTACTTAATCGAGCTGTGGTTCACATGAATTTCACTGCATTTAGGTGTAGTTCATAGAAAAACTCCTATTTTCCTGAATATATGGAGTATTCCATGCGAAGCGGGACAGGTTTCGGCCGAGGCCCGGCGAAATTGACGCCCGTCCAGAATCTAGTTTCTTACTACCTTGCAACGAGCTTTCCGGAGTTTTAGACTCCGATTGATTTTCCTTGATGCACGATTTAAGGAATTGTCTTAGAGTCTACTCGATTCTAGACAGCGTCGAAACCTGTCCCGCTTCGCATGGAATACCCCATATATTCAAGAGAATACGAGATTTTCTATGAATTTCACCTTAATGCAGTGAAATTCATCTGAACCACAGCTGAAAGTAAGTAAAAGTCTAAATTAGCACATTCGATGTAATACTCATAAAAAAAAAGTGTTGACATGAAGTTCACCGCCCTACAGCAACCTGGAAAGTGATATTGGAGGCCTGTTGATTTTTTCAGAGGTCACAGAAACAGCTGACATCATGTCCTGCAAATTACAGATTTTTTGAAGCCTAATTAGGGTTGCAATAAAATAGTGACCACAAGTATGACAGAAACCAATGTTATTCAGATGGGAAAAAGTCAGTGCTTACAGGTACGACTTCTAGTTGAGCTATAAGAAGGCTGAAATTTGGTGACGATTTTCATTTATTCATTTGGAATTGATCTCGGGAGCGTGCATTTTCAATTTTAAAAATGACGTTTTTGAGGACCACTCTAATGCTCATCACATTAGAACAAATAGTACAACAATATTCTCGATGTTCGCCAGTCTGGTGCAGAGCATTTCTGCCGCATCGTCAACGGGATCCGTACTGCCAGCTTCAGCCTGCGGATGTGACTTATAAGCAAGAACGAATACTACCGGGACCTAACAATGAACGGACTCAAGACGTATCTCTCGAACGGTTCGTCCTAGAAATCTGGGGGTGTGGTCATTGAATTCGTTGGCTCTTTTCCTACAAGATTGCTGCCTCAGAAAGTCGAAAACATTTTTTTTGGACCATTTCCCCAAGATTTGGGACTTTTTTTGTCAATTTCGGGTGTTTTTGGCTAATATTACTGTAGGTTTTTGTCGTAGGTCAAATCTGTGGCCAGATTCGTGTTCCTGGGTCAATTTTACATAAAGAAACCGATTTTTAGCCACGTAGTACAAAAAACCTTTGCATAATCGAAAATACCAAAATTCGAGTCAAAAATGTAAAAAAAAAACTGTAACTCGGCCAATAAATTTTTTCGGGACATAATATTCTGGCTTTTGACTACTCTCCAGGTAGGTAACATGCTCACAAAAAATCAGCCAAATCGAAGGGGGTGGGTGACAGGCCCGGCTTTTCTTAAATAATTTTGCTCATTATTAACATAGTAGAGTTCTGAACCAGTCGTATAGTATTCATTGCCATACTATTCTATAAAATCAGCCAGTTGGTGTAAGGACCTACAGCTACTAATGTAATTCTGCTCTGCATCACTGACGTGTAGTACTCACCCTCATACTATTCTCGTTACTCGTGTTATAGGTATAATGGAATTAAGTAAATACGAAAAGCCATGAATTGAGGGTCATAATTTTTTTTATTCAGCGATAGAGTTGCAGAAATTTTCTTTCTCAATCCTACAAATATTATGCTTATTGAATCATTTAGAAAAAAATTGTTAATGCATTCATTTTTCACAATCATTATACATACATACGTATACATCGATTCATATCACGTCGTATATGAGTCATTCTGGTTCCTATCGAACTCAATTACACCAATTTTATCAATTATAGTCATAAAAAGGTCAAAGATGAGCTGTGTTGTTTGAATGAAACTCTTATCAAACGATCAAGCTTACACAATGCATAGCTTTTCATATTCATGGAGATTTACTTTGGAAATTTGTGCATCCTAAACTACCATTCATCTGCTACATTCAATACCTTCGGCGTCAATGATTCATATAACATTATGGAACATCCGAATTCTGCACAGAGCGCAGTCAGAGTCACTGTAGAAGCAGATTGTCTCATATGTCAAGTATCACGAGTAATGTATTTCCTCGTACCTATACGAGAATATATTGTACATGATATTATGGATATCTCACGTATAACTACGTGAAATAGAAGAACGTTTTATACTTGACATACCACGTATGATCATCTTCAAGGTCCTTATTTATCAATAAGTATTGATATATCTGCAGCGAATATTACATTCGTATAATGTTTCCCTTTGCAATCTCACATTGATAATATTAAAATCTGCATTTTCCATACTTGTGGTAAATATTCCTATACCCATTGGAGCTCAATTCGACTATTCCTATTACCAGTAAACATGCTTATTGCACCAACACTCGAACTCCGGTATAAGTCAATCCTATTATACCACTTATGACAGTGATTGCCATAATCTTTTCTCCGTATATCTGAGTAAGCCTCCGAGACAGCCGATTGAAGATACACCTCTTTCAAATTTGTTGTTACAATCAGTTCAGAACTTCGGGTCGGCAAGGTGGTCAATCTGAAATTTTAGCCCAACCCTAACCTCACTATCACGGTGTCAGTTGTTCTGAACGTCAAAAAAGCTGCCTGCATTGAAAGAAAAAAAATGGAAGTTGTTGCAAACAATGACGTTCACAGTCGAAACTTCAAGGTGAGGTCAGGCTGTGTCCCAAATAATGACATATCACAATAACTGATATTTTTCGCAATGAATTATTGAGAAAAATTGAGGTGCTCTTCCGGTAATCGACTGGCTTAAGAGACTTCTGAAAAATTCATAAAGTGATCGAAAAGTATCGTAAATCATGCAATTTATGCAGTATCGTAACATGAGCAAGTCTCATTGTAAGACGCAGAATGAACGCTATCATGTCGAACATGCAAACTACTAATGTATTTGCTTGATAAATGAACGCAGTTGAAATAACTAGACGCCTTTGCACTTAATTTTATAGTCGTTAGATGAACATGAGTTTCTATATGGTAAATCTTAGGCATCGGCGAGGGCATTGGTTGGTTGGCGGACATAAGGCCGTCGGTTACAGCAATGTTATCTAGTCAAGACTACATTCGTGTTTAATGCACACAACTTTGAGAGCTCATAATTTGAAAATAATCTGATGTAAGAATCACGAAGGGCCGTTTACGTATGTTCATAGATTATTCTGATGTAATTGATGTAAGAATCACGAAGGGCCGTTTACGTATGTTCATAATTTTTACTCTTCACGAACACCAAATACAGTCCCGGATGTAGATACGGCTCATGTGAATCTCGTTTATGCAATTATCATTTTCCAATGTTATAACAGATTGCAATAATAGATTCTACATTCGCCCAGCAAAAGGAAACATATTCTTCACGCCTCTGCCATTAGCCGTAGAAACCGAGCACATCGTTAAAAAATTGTTAGCGAGATTCTAGCGACTTTGATGATAAAATCGTGACTCATTTCGAGCCTGACAGGCGTAAGGTGCAAGAAAGAAGTGTAGACTCTGTGCTCGACTCTGTGTATATAAGCCGCTCGCAGTTCCAGAAAAAAAAAAGTTCTCCAAAATGAATGGTGAAATAATTATCTTTGCGGTGCTAGCGCTCGGCGCGCAGCACTCTTCCGCCGATTCGACGGCATATTCTATTCGAATATCGGAATCGGCTGTTTCTGCCATGGCCAGTATAAGAGATCTCGAAGATGCAACGATATTTGGAACCGTAAAAGCTCTATCCCCAGTTTTTGATGTGCTGGAAAGGAATTTGGTCAATCTAGTCTACAATCTGAACGCCAGTACGTCGACCTACGACTACTCGGAAATTATTGTCACGGCGAGATCCAAATCGGCAGATACCGTCGACTATACTTTGAAAGCAACTGAGCTCGTCCTGGGCAAAGAACGCAGTGCTTTCAAGGAGGCCAGAAACGAGACGAGCGAACAATTGGACATTTTGTACACACTGGTGCCCGAAGCAATTGCATGGGCCCAACGTACAAATTATTCCGAAGCCATAGAGGAAATAGAAAAGCGCCGGGTCATGTTACAGGATGTCTTGTCAGCGCATATTCAAAGTCTTTATCATCCACTCAGTGCTGGCCTAGGCGACGCCACCTCAGACGAAGTTAAACGTGTGATTGAATCCGCCTGCAGGTCATCGACTAAAAGCATCATCAACGGCATCAACGCTGTCTTCAATGCCATCAGAGTCTACGCTCAAGGGTATAAAAATGTTGGTTCCCTGAAGAGTGTTCTTGTACCTACAATCCAGAGTTTCCGGGACAGAGCGATCGACGCATTCAGTGATCATGTGCATCTTAGGTACGGTCTGCTCAAAGCCGTCTACTTAAGCTTACAGCGTAATCATACTGGAACCATAGCTGCTTTGGCCCATGTAAAGTACGCCTCGATGGTATTGTATACTGGATACGTACAAGGAACGGAACCAATTTTCAATAGAATTTTGATCAACTTGTGGAGCGTCGCACTCGGACTAAGTTATGACGGAGAACACCATTTTTCACTAAACAATGTTGCCCAGGCGATAACCGTCGCGAAATGGAAAGCCGGAACTAACGAAATTTTGGAGACCATTCTGTCAATCTATTCTGACGCTGATGATGCAGTTGAATCGGCCCGAACAAGTTTATTCGTGATAATAGATGAAGCAGCTGAAGTTTTTTACGGCGAACTTGACGTCGCACGAAGCGACTGTGCGAACTCTTCTGAAAGACTAGCCCAACTTGAAACTCTGCATAAGCAAGCTTTTAGTCAAGTTGGGAAATATGTTGAAATTATCTTCGACCTACTACGAGGTTGCCAGAATTGGGGGGATTACGTTCAAGACCAGCTTACAAAACTTGAGGATGACGCGATTGCACAAATTCAGTCTTACACTAACTTTGTTTACGACGCAAATGCAATTCTGGCTAATGCTACTTCAGAAAACGCAGAAAATTTTATGTCCGCGATCCGAACCCTAGAAAGCGACGCAATTAAGGCAATGACAATAGTATCTGACAATATCGGCTTGGCGGGGGGAAAAATAATCGCCGCCAGTGTCATAAACTAGACCAGAATTCAACCGGAATTATTCCTGAACCGTAAAAATTCCACTCCAATATAAAAAATTTATATTCTTTTTTTTTTTTAAATTAACACAATTGTGGTAAAAATTGAAAAAAAAAAACATTAAACAGAATTGTCTCCCGAAGTATTTTTGTTTTTTTTTCACAAAATAAACCCTTAACCCGTGATTTTTAATTATTTCATCCCAAAAACGACTGCCAATGTACTCTGGCAATATGTACTGTTTCATTGAAAGAAGCTTTGAACTGAATATCCACTGAAAGGTGACCGAGATTTGGTGGTAGTGTATTTTTCAAACCCTGACGCCAACCAGAGTAGTGCGATAGTATTGCCTATATTGATCTAGATATTCGGAGGATTTGCCTTGTATATGATATCATCATGATCGGAACTTTCTTCGGTGAGTTTGTTTCATAATGTTATTGGTGATTGGTGAAACTAACATATTCTCAATTTTATTCTATACGTTTTGATACAATATACAGTTACTTCGAGACCTTCCACAGCTGCGAACAGGAAACAAAGAGTCCACTAATCTACCTAGCAATAAGTGAATCCCTTCGAAATATGGTCTCACAACTATTTCATAGTATAGGTGTTTCATCGATATTTTTCATGGTATTCCATGAATTGGCCGTCCCAACTATTTCACGTGTGTACCCCATCGGAAAATCTCTTTATAATAAACCCTTCTCCTACTTTGATTTCTCAGCCAAAAGTCTCTCTCCACTTCTACCATCGTCCACATTCAAAATCTCCAACCAGACTATCGAGGAGAACACCAGAAGTGCCATAACCCTATTTACCTGGGACTTCGCTCAGTGAAAGAGGGGTGAAAATAAGCGAACACGTGTCTCGGCTTATGCTCAGAACCTCAACCGTTTCCGAGAAAATGACGGTCAGTTTTCGACGTTCCTTACGTGCTTTTCAGCGCGCGTCGAGTTCAACCGAAGTGGCGGCGCAGCGGCTAGCGTCTCGACTTCACACTTTTGCGTCCCGTGTTCAAAACCCGATATTAATTTTTTTTTTCTTACATTTATCCATGTCCGCAGAAGATTACTTCGCGAATGTTTCTTGTCAAGTTACAGGATACAGGGCGTAATAATAATTGGAAAATTTCAACTGCGTTTCATAATGAGTTTTGTGTATTTATGATATTATATAATATATAATATTTGTGTGAATGGTTTTCAGGAACTACAACCTTTTTAGATTCTCGTATTCCTATATTTCATTTCTATAATAATTTTCTTATGCTTATTTATATATATTAGCATTGAAAATGCTTCTATTTTGGGGTATTTAGAGAGTGTAGGTGGTGGGTATGGGTGTCCGATCGGCAAATTTAACATTTTCAGCAACAGATGTAACATAAAATCGTCACGGGAGTCGGATATAGAAGGCATGTAAGGTTTGAAAGTTTTTTAGACAAGAAAGTGTATTATGGTCAGTTATCCCGCGAGTAATGGAAGCGAGTACGTGGAAAACGTTAACTGATGCCGAGCGATCCAAATTATATTGCAAACACAAATTGGATATCAATGACAGGAATAACTTTGAGTGTAAAAAACCTGGAATTTCTGAGGTTGGAAGAATCGAGGGGGAAATAACTCCTTGAATTGACGTGTCAACAGTCCGTGAATTAATTCGTAATTCACTGAATTAACGAGAATTAATTGAATTAATGAGAATTACCTGATTTAAAAGTGAATTACTTGAATTAACAGTGAATTACTTGAATGACTTGAAAAAAAACCCAGCGAATTACATTGAATTAACAGTGAATTACTTGAAGTAATGAGAATTACCTGAATTGAAAGTGAATTACTTGAATTCACGAGAATTACCTGAATTAACCGTGAATTACTTGAATTGACGAGAATTATCTGAATTAACCGTGAATTACATCAAATTAAGTTGAATTACATTGAATTAAGTTGAATTACATTAAATTACTCTGAGTTTTCCTGAATTAAATGAATTATTTTGAATTGAATGAATTATTCTGAATTATTTCAACCCAAGAATTGATGTGTCACTCAAATCTCGAGTTATTTCCCCTCGGGAAGAATTAAATTGTTTCGGGAACATGAACGTAAGACACAGTGCATAAAAAACATAAAAGTTCAGCGGAACGCACGTAAAAATGTATGTGAAAAAAAATAAAAATGAATGAATAATCATAAGAAACATTTTCAATGCCTAAGATTCTTGCCCCACGGGTAAAACCTGTAGATATATATATATGTATACATTCTTATATTTTATTCTTACAAAGAGACATGAATTCTTACATTTTACAGGAATAAAATAGATAGATACAGGAATGAGAATTGATATAAGAATGAAATATAAGAATTAATATAAGAATTGATATGAGGATACGAAAACTTTGACCGTCATTTTCTCGGAAACGGTTGAGTGTCTGAGCATAAGCCGAGACACTTGTTCGCTTATTTTTAACCCTCTTTTACTGAGCGAAGTCCCAAGTAAATAGGGTTATGGTATGATATAATCAGTTATATTCTATCTTCACGGTTGTACACAATTGCACCGGGACGGTCAATTCATGGAATACCATGAAATATCCACGAACAGTGGATAAAAACAGTGTTTCTGGAGAAGTCCATTTGAATCAATTCACCGGTTTGCCTAATTAGCTCCTAATTCATGAAAAAACGAAAAAAAATAGAAAATTTAGGGTGACTTTGAATAACAGATATTTTCATATTTCATTTGAAGTTATGAATTCTCTCCTATCCACACTACAACAGTCAAAAAAATCCGAGAAAAAATCAACAATTATTGGAAGTTATGTAAGAAATTCCAATTTAGTAGTAATTGAAATTCTGGTCATTCAAATTATTCTTAAATTTTCAGTTTATCTTTCTTATGATCTGAGTTAAATGAACAAAACAATAATTAAAACAATGATTGTTTCAATTGAAAAAAGTAATTCGTATACTTCAAGCTGCATCGACAATATTTTGGCTTCGGTCGAGGTGTCAATTTAAAATCTCACGTTCAATACCGTCGACGTCATCAAATATCAATCGTATTAATGAATCGTCAATCAAAAATCATAAAATCCCGCGATAATCCTAATTTCCCCGAAGACTTCGCGATTTCCTGAAGTCTTAAAACCCTTATAAGTCGAGGTAAGGATAAAACGAATCACTCTGGAGTGGGGAATGCTCCTTGTACATCACATTTAAACCGTGACAAGGCTCAAGATGTCTATCTGCCTCATACCCACCAGGCTGGGGCTCAGTAAAAATGGTTAGGGGATGCAGGCGGAGGGAGTGGATGGATGTATTCACATTATACGCTCTGTTCTTTTAATTTCTTCAAAGCTCGCCCTCTACCAGCTCTCATCCTCGCTTCCGGATTAATAAGGCGTCGACAATGTGACGTCTTTTTTCTCCCTTTCTTTTCGTTCTTTCTTTTCAACCCCGGACAAGACAGCAGGCAGCTACCAAAGTATATAGAGGGTAAAAGCTGTTAATAAATGTGTTCGTCGCACTAAGAGAAGGTACTTAGTACTCCGCCGCCTTCTTGCTCTTTGCTACTTGCTGTTTGGCCCATGGGAATTAGCTTTAACGAGAAAATCTTCTTCAACCGTGCAAACTTCGTTCGGCAACAACAAAACCATATGAACACAACTTTGGTCACGTTTGCCACCAACTGTCTATAGAAATGTTGATGCTTTTCAAAAGTATGAATGTATTCGACCCAGGAACCTCAAGATCTGGTACGAAGTAATTGGTATTTGGGAGCTCGGCAACAGTTTGGCCTAAGGGTGAACTGCCGTTAGCGTGTGACCGCCATCGAAATTGATTGATTTCTGTCTAACCGAATCAGGATCGGGCCTAAGGCGATATTGCTATTTAATCCAGTTAGGGTTTTAATTTGTCAAGGTTCATGAGGGGCGCAAACTGCCAATGGAAATTTTGTAAAATGTAAATTATCAATTTTCATAATAATGTTGGAAGAAAAATCCGTGGTTGGTGAAGTATATCTTCGGTAATGGGTCGTTTGTCCTTGAAGGTCGACCGGCTTTATCTTGGTGATATAATAAACCGTGATTTTTTTTTACGATTCAGGTTAGACCGTCGGAGAGGCTTGCGTGATATTAATAATTTCACGGTGCGGTGGAGCGCGCACCCCCAGTCTATCCGATTTTCTTTTCAATTTTCAATCACCGTTACGAACGGTGCGAAGCAGGATATAAAATAATGGCAATAACAACCTACCTCATACCAGTTGTCTTCGATGCGGGGTCAGTTAACATTTTCTCCCACCTTGTATGTTTTTATGTCCAAAATGATAATATGAAGAATTATTTGTTTTTACGGCACAGGCATTAAAAAGTCACTTATTGACGCCTCTTTTCGTTCCGGCAAATGGCACTTTATACCGCAGGTTACCCCCTCTCTATACGCAGTTCGTGCTGAACTCAACTGGCGTCAGAGTGACTATTAATGCCTTTTCCGTGAAAAATATTGTATGGGACGCGCGCAGAAAGTAACTGTTCAGCAAGGTTATGTTTTTAGTACTCGCCGTTGCTTTACAAGGCTCGCCTTCGGCTCGCCAGGTAAACCCAACGGCTCGTACGAAAACATAACCTTGCCGAATAAACAGTTACTTTCGGCGCATGCCACATAAATATCTATTGTTTGACATTTTTAGGCAACTTTGACAGCCTAACTATGCGAGTTATTCGAAAATCATTGGAAATTAGAGAATTTCAATCTCACTGACGTGTATACAAAAGTTTTTTACGTCGATTTTGATAATATTTGCCGATAACGAGGTAATGACACAAAAGTCACTATGTTTTATTTACTAACTCGCGTGTCTAAGTAGAATTTGACAAATTTTGATTTTTATGTCCCAGAACAGAACAATTGTTTCTGGAAGGTAATAAAATCCGGAGGAAAATCCGTGGGTCGAGAAACAATCGAGCCGTGATGGACTAATATACCTTTCCGCCGTCCCTTTCTAATCTTACTTTCAAACTCGTTGGCAAAATTCTTCTGAAATTAAATATCCGGGACGGGTGCAGGTAGGATGCTCATACTGCGCCAACGCGGGGACGATATATAAAAATCGAAATACGAAATACGTAAAGTATGAGATCGTATTATAAAGTTTTTTAATCAATACTTCGCTTGGAGAATGCCATCGCATTTCCTCAGAATTTCTATCGTCGTTTGCGGTGTCATCGAAAACAAGAAATTTCAAGTGATATCGTACTCGTGTAATGTGGATGATTTGATCAAACAATATTGAACCATTTCGATGTTATTTATTATTTTTTTTCTTATGTAGTTGCATAATCATCTTAATATCACGGCATCGCACCTTTATGGAAAAATGTACTGGTAATATAACCGCAAAGCTCGGTGTATTCCACTCAAGACGCAAGTAAGATATATTCTAATATGATTTCGAGTAAAAGGAGACACACACACACAGTGCACTCTTCATCTTAAAATGTAAAGATGGTACCCGCCCCTCAGAATGAATAATTGAGAAGATATTTTGTGAGTTACGCCCGTCGCTAGGCAAGATATGTACCTCTCTACCTTACATCTTTGAGAAGACGGCATATCCATCCCCGAGTTGAAAATACGCTCTGAAAACTCGCCTGCATATTTCATCACTTAATTGACGGTTTTTCGTTCCTTTCTTACATTTTTTGTTTGTAATTTTTTTTATTCACTTTCTCCTCGAATCCTCACAGAGTTTATGGACGAGATGATTGCATAATTGAAAACGAAGGAAATTAGGTTTCTATAGACTCTTAACTTCGGTCACTTGTAACACGGATTATATTGTGATGAAAATAAAATCATTTTTTCCCCTTACAGACGCTGTTACTGATAGACCCACCGACGTTCGAAGTCACAAATTTGCAGATAAATGAAACCACGACCCAACTAGCGATTTGGGGTGACTGCGGAATCGCTGTAGTAGAGCTCCCAAAACGATGGGGAAAAGATGCTGCATTTCAAGGAGGCAAGGACGTCATATCATGCCGGTAAGTTAGACTTCTAAATCGTTCATACACACAGAAAAAAAAAACGATTTTTTGTAACACCTATATAGGAAGTGTGACTTCGCGCACTGTGGGGGTGCACGAGATGACTGATTCCCTCACAGGCAACAATTCGACTTCGGGCACTGTGACCAGTAGTCGAACTTTCCATTATAGGTTTTACAAAAAAACAAGATGTCGCAAATGACGAAATGGCCCCCGATGGCCGAAAAGATCTGTTTCGCGCCCGCACAAGAGGCATGAAAAGTGGCATTTTGCAACCGGGTGTGAAAAATAGTATATTTTCGAACGGAGGGGTGATTACTATAACTGTGAGGGCAGAAGATCAGTTTGAAGTTAAGAAAGTGGAAGAGCCGCGGAAAGAAAATGTAGAACAAAGATGGGACCATGACTCTTGGCGTTATCAAAGCGGAGCGTAATTGGAGACAGCATCGTTTCTCGCGACGCCCGGGTCCGCGTCTCGCGATGCGTTCTAATATCTAGCAATTACGCGGGCGTTATAATAATGCTTAAACCAGCGCCTTCCTTCCGTCCGCTCCTCCTCCCTCCCCTCTCTGCCCGCCCGGCTAGTTCACTTGCCGTAGTCTGAGGCATAAGGTACGAGGTGTAAGGTGTAGTGAGGTATATAAGGTATAAGGCTGCCTCTTATGGAATTAACGGGGCTTTACTTAGTTAGTTTTGAAAAGTCTCGCGCGGGGCACAGCCCTGAATACTAACCGCCTCATCAACAACACATGCCACCCACAAGCGGCTCCAAACCACGAGGATCTAATCTTTCGGGCAATTATAATGTCACGTAATTAGTCGCCTTATTAGAGATAACCGACGGCAACTTGCGATGCTGTCGGTATCCGATCTTGGATGGCTTCAAGCATCAAGCTGTTGGTGTCAACTCGTTATATATCGGTGACATCCTTACATAGTTATAGTCTTTCAAATACTGAGATATTTTTCGTATGAGGTAACTCTTCTGAAAGTGAAGTTCCTCTCTTATCTTTCGAGACGCTCTTAGTTCGCCGAATTTATACTATCAGACGTGTAATATCCTCCGACTTTATACCAGCGTATTCAGTGCAGCGCAACGCACCGTTACAGTTGAGGAGAATCTTGCTATATATGTGTGCTGCCCTCCAGGTAAATACACGTGACATGCTAAATACAAAAGCGGAGAGCAGAACGCGAACAGTTTGTAAGCAAGTTGCGCCCATTAGAACAAATCTCGGGGATTTAAGGCCTCAGTACCAGAGCTGCTGCATTTTAGCGAAAGAGCACACTTTTACTATCACACTTTTGCTTTAGCCCCACCTCAATCCCTAGGTAACAGCACTTTGGGATCCCTTCGAGCAGTTTCATTCGTGTAATTTCCATTTTTATATATCACGCTTATAGAAAATAATGAATACGAATTCTTGACCATTAATTGTATAGAGTAGGAATACTTCATGGGTATACGGCATATATGATCCTCGAACGCCTACAACTTGAAAATGGTCGGCCTGCATGCACGACCGAAACCTCGTTCCAACTAAAATTGGTTTGTCCACTACTGGCCGTATTTATTCCTACGGTTATAGAAAAGGAAAGATCGCAGTGATCAGAAGAAGTATCTACAGGAAATATTGATCATAGATGACGATTTTTCTCTGATTGCTGTTCCAAGTTTGGAAAAATAGGCTGTAAGGCCGAAGGTGGGAGATAAATGTTTGAACCCCCCCCCGATTGTCTAGATCCTACACGAAACAATAGTATATTGTGTTACAAGGGACGAAAGTTGGCGATTGCGGGCGAGTGTGAAGTTTGTCGCCCGAGCGAAGCGAGGGCAGCAATCACACGAGTCGCAAATCGCCAATCGTCCCTTGTAACACACGATATTTTTCATAATAAGTACATGAAAAGATGGGGTTGCATGGCACTAGCAGGACATAAGAATCTACCAATTATAACATAACCTCCAACTTCGTGTCAGTCGTTTCGTCCCGCGAAACAGGGACGAAAGTGAACTAAATTTCTCCCAAGGGACGAAAGTGAAAAAATTGTGGACTGCGCATACGGAAACGTAACCCTACAATCCCGGTATGCAACTGGCCGCTTCCGTCCCGCTAAAGTGCCATGCAATACCCCACTTTTCATGCACGTGTTATGAAAAATATAATGGAATCTAACACAGCGAAAACTATGAACATTCATAACTTCTACAATTTTTTATATTTCGAGCTACAATTTGGTGCCCATGCACAAACTACGGAAAAACATTCAGAAAATACAAAGTTTCAAAGATTTCAAGCAGTTTGGATAGATTTAAAAAAATTTCAAGTAACGTCCAAAGGATTGTTGGAAAGATTGTGAATACTTCAAAAGATTTGATAGACTCGCAAAGGGTGTAACACCAGATTTTCCAAATGTAGTCGCGTACATCGATTATTTCATACGCCAATAATTTATTGACGGTTTAAATTATGCTTCGAAACTGCATTTCACATTACAGTGTTCCTTCCACAAAATATTTCCTAATGCGAATCCCGAAAGAATCCAAACTGCAACCGTTCCCGTGCACTCCGGGTTGGATAAACACACTTAAACCGTAAAACATTAGTTTGACTTCGTTGTGAAGACCGCGGAGTCGGTGGTATAAGGCGCCTTGCACCACACCGTCGCACGGTGCCGTTGGATTAGCAAAATGGTTGCAATAATGGCAATTATTCGGCTTATGATATCAGCACGGCAAGTGGGTGGCGCGACTTGCCAGCCACTAACTACCGCTTGCGGAATCCGCGGACTCCAAGACACTGGATTAAAACTATTACCACTTCATCCCCCTGGTTTCGTACTCCCTTAAGAACCGCGACCCATGCGTTTTACAGTCATGCTGCAGAGGCAGATTCTATCTTTCCATAAAGCGAACATCAAAGCTCAGCAATTTTTTCAACAAATTTTCTTCACTTCTGACCAGATATCAACAGGTTTGATTCACCACTATTGAACTGCTGAAGAAGTTCTCAAGATCAATGGCCATTTGGCGCAAATTCTCCTAAAATGATCCCAGAGTCGGTTTATCGAGAGCCATATATGAACGGGGATTAATTCAAACGAATTGCGAACTAACACCCTTTGGAGAGCCCTCATTCGCACTTCGTTTCTCCTTCTCTTTCGAATATAGAAGCGGATACAGAAATGGTTCTGAGGGTTTGGGGGGGGGGGGGGGGGGGGGGGGGGGGGGGTTTAGTTTTTTTTAGTGGTGACTTGTTTGTGTTGCTCTTTTCCGCGGGCCGCCGAGGTAGTGAGAGTC
>JAFFZH010014578.1:28188-52166 GCA_018420115.1 Euura saliciscinereae
GGGGGGGGGGGAGTGAAAGGGGTTTGTGCCAACGCCGAATGCTGCGGGGATGCCAGGGTATGGATTATCAGAGGGAATATACGAGGCAACGGCGTGTGGCTCACCGAGATTAGCCCAGGTTTACGTTAGATTACATATGTAAAACCGTTTGGTTAAATCATTGCTTTTTTTCTCGTTTCTTTTTTTAAATAAACAGTTTATACGACGTAGAAAACAGAGGAGCTGCAGTCTAATGAAATATCGAGATGCGTAATCGCGCCGTAAATGTCTCGAATCACACATCGCAGATTTTCATTTTTATCACTTCGTTCTTTCCATGGTCGGAGCTTTCACACATAAAACTTGGAATAGTCTCTAAAATTTCCATCAAGCAACATCCTGTCATCCCGCGGTGTTTCACGCTTCTATCCTCGATGAAAAAAGAGTTTGAAAGCAGTTAAAAATTTTCTTGACTTAGGTACAATTACTCCGCGTACTAAAGATGCCAGTGTGTATAAGACGTGGGAGTGACAAGTGTGCCGAGACGGTATCCTCCCACAAATTAATTAATGAATAAATAAACCGAAAGTCTTGGGTACATAAGGTGGAAGTCGGAGAGGGTGCAGAATCCTGGAGAACAGTGATTGGGCCCGTATCTCCTTGTAAACCACCCGCACACGGAGAGCTGATGCTACTATACGACCTACGGAGATGCTCAATTCGACACTCTTTACGACCTTCGCTAAATTAACCCAGGCCACGTGGTCAAGTAGGTGCGTTGCTACTTCTTGTCTGATGCTTTTTCATAGAAATGGGAAAACTCTCAACGACATCATTGAACGGTCTTGGAAGATCGACAGAAGAAAAAGTTGGATATATTGAAAACCGAACATAATATTGTCGTGGTAATAATCGAATAATTGTGTGAAATTATTCGGAGAGGATGCAGGCCTGGGACGAGGTGCGGAAAGCCCTGATGTTTACGAGGAGTGAATGGAGTGGCAAAAAAAGTTTTGCGTTTAGTAGATGAAATATAATAAAATTCGTGGTTTCGTGAAATTGAAGTATAGAACGAAGTATGGTGTCAGAAATATTGGGAGGTGGGAGATGCCAGTGAATACCTAGCACTTGTGCGCACGTACAAAGTAAGTACAAGTTCAGACACATTTTTAGGGGAGAGAGAATAAGATGCCTGCAGTATACGTTCTTTTCAGTATCTCACCGTGGTTAACAATCGCAACTTTTACGAGCTAATCAGCCGCTTCATCTTGCCAAACTCCCTTTCCACACGGAAAATCTCAAACTCCCATCAAAGACGAACCAAAGTTCTCTAGAATCTCTAAATCAAGGAATGAAACACAATTTTGGTAGAGACGAGTCCACGCAGTGCAAGTTGAACATTTGAACCTAGCTGTCGTGGAATAATTATGATTTTTTTAAAATCGTAATCAATTTTCGTTGAAGCACGTGTGAGTTAGGAGTAGCCCCGCAAACGCCGGAAGAATACAAAAGTAATGTAGGTTTTTGGGGCCATGCGAAAGATACAGGAGTGAGTGTTCCGTATGATGTATATGTAGCCGGACGTGCACCCCTTTACGAATGTCTCCATGCACACACAGCTCGGTATAATATGTATACTCATTGCCTACCTCCGGCGGCCTTTTCTAATCAAAGAATCCACAGAGACACAGGGGAGAATTTAAATACGCGACACGCCTCGCACGTAGCGAAATAAAAGCAAACCCCCCACCGCCTGCCAACCACGACGAAAGAGACAGCTGTCGGTTCTTTTAATTACCATCCTACGTGCGATCCGCACGCTCCTGGTGCAACGGGGCATCCTTTATACCTTTATTCTTTTATCTCAATTTCTGTCACACTCAACCTTCCACATGAACCTCTATAATACCAAAGCTAACAAACCGGAATCACTCACGCTCTTCACAACTGCACAGCTTTTTCTTCAATCGCCGAATCAAATTCATATATACAATATATATATCTATATGTAGGCAAAATAGTATACAGATTAGGATGAAAGAAACCAAGAAAATTGAGTACTACCCATGTGTGTAAAGAGACTCGACATTAGGTGTCAAGATGGTTGTGAGAGGTGGGAGTAGGCAATAGGGGCCACTGGGAATTTGCAAATAGGGACCAGAGACGCTAGGCAGGATTAACGGGCATAGTTGCCCACGGTGGCGACGAGGCCGACGGGGACGTCGCATGCGACGCTGCCGACGCGAGAGTCATAGGACGCTGGTACACGGTTAAATTATAGCAAAGTCGGCGAACAGGACTTAACTTGAGGGCAACTGTTATATTTTGTGCAACATCCTGATTTTATGGCTAGGCTACGTACGATGAGAACTTGAGGATACGCCGTCGTGAATACTAAAATGTCTAAGATCTTATTTACAACTTACTAATTAACTAGACGTAACGGATGTCGCGAGACCAACTAATCTATTGCACTGGCCAAAGGATTCATCGTATTTAACGAAGCCCAAAGGGCTTGCTTCCCTCATTTATTCATCACACATTCAAAAGATCTTTCACCTTAATGCTAAGACGTTTTTCACCCTATACTACAGAAAAATCTGAAATAACTGCATAACTCGGTATTCAATATCCTAGAACATCAGTACTTTGACCCCTGAAGATTGAAAAATGGCTAGCCATGTTGTTTCAGGTGCCATGTTAAAGCACGACTTATTGAATCTATCAATAATCCTGAGTCACCATAGGTACTTCTTCATGATCCTAGAACTTTGAGAGTATCTACTCATGGGAGTAAGAGATAAAGCGATATTATCCTTGTTTGGAGTTTAATCCACGTACGTTCGTCCTCTGGGGCTTCAAGTAGGGAGAGAGGAGATAGTGAGGAAAGGGCGAACGCCACCTGTACTTTATGTGGTTTTTACTCTTTGCGATTACTTAGTCGCCCTGTAATCCCCTTGGAGACAACAGTTGCCTAACTTAACTTTGCCGTGGGCGCCTAATATCACCTTATTTGGAATATATTACATTCACCGAAAATCGCGGCAAGGGAGAAGGGGAAACGGGAGATGGTATATCCTTGCCATATAATGAGATAGACCCATTATGATAATTCGATGCATAGATTAAACATAATTCATTAAACCACCTGCAGGTGACGGTTATGGTCATGCACGCAGCCAACTGGAACTCGATTCCGATCCCCGACTAATCGTTTTCTCATTATTTGCATGGCAAGGGATATCCTCTGGTATTTGTGATTTATGGGATTTTCGTACTCGCTTGACGGTTCCGGTCCGAGGCTATTTGCCCGAAAGTGAACGAAAGTTTATTATTTACCGCTTACAATGCATTAAAAGTTTCCTAACGGAAAAGCAAACACATTAAAGAACACAGTGGGCACCACAGTGTTGGTAATACAATCAAAAAGTTTGGCTTGGTAGATAGGGCTAAAGTCGCCCGGTACAAAGATACACAGTGATCTTGGGCATCCCCGTTAACCCACCGCCACCTCTTCGGCACCCCGTTCCTCTGCTTACCAAATTTATGTTAAATTACGCCTTAAAACAGGTCTCACACCATTTCAACTAAGCTGCAGTTAACTGGAATTGTTTTGTCCAGTTTTATCGTTTCCGTACGATTCTGGTAACGCATTTTCTCGGCACCTTTCTCGTCATATTTTGGCTCCTGGATATCCTTGGGATGCTGTTTTCGCTTAATTTGACGGGAATTGCGAGTACATAAAGATCTAGAGCGGTATCTTGCCCTAGCGAACCCAGGCAGCTCTCAAACGGACAAAACATTTGCGATACCTTTACTCTGAACGGTCGGGAAGAGGTGACAAAGTTAAGAATCCCCACAAAGAAAGTGCTTAGCCACTCCCCGGGTTTATGCTCAAACTTCACAAGAAAGTTAATATTTTATTTTATATTTATGTATAATATTGTTAGACTCTGTAACGCGCAGACACTCAACTGTGTGCAGTGTTATATTACGTTTGACGGTGTTTCACGCGGTACAGTATAAGAGTAATGTGTTTGAACAAAATCTCAAAAAACTATGGTGGTGAAGTCAAAGGTACATTTGTCTATATCAATCCAAAGTCCATTTTTGAAAAGTAGACTAACGATACGATATAACGATATATAGGAGACCGGGGCATAGTAGGCTGCACCTATTTCCTCTTCCAACCGAGGTCCTCACTTTGCCCCTACTACAGTGAGCACATCTAGATTTAGGACAGGTCCTGACAAAACCCATCCAATGATCATATTTTAAGCAACAGGTTTAACTTAGGAACCTCGGGTAAAGCTTGTTGACATGTAAATCAACTACATAGAGATCTGCATGTGAATCTGGACGCAGCATCTGTTGATTGATTGTTGATTCGACGATTCAAGTCTTTTGCGCTAGCTGTATTCAGCGGCCTATATGAGGTAAGTTTGTCGCTAATGTAAGCACAAGCAGGGATGACCAGACACTTGTTGTGACAAGACTTGATTGTGAAATTTGCAATGCCCGGGAAAAAAATGGTTTGGATCTAATTCGCATCTCCGGAGATCTAATTTAGATCTAAGTAGATCTAAATTTTGAAAAATCGTAGATCTACCTAGATTTACCATCATCTCCGAGGATTTTCGTAGATCTACGTAGCTTTGAATTGATCGAATGTCATGTTCGATTGCTCATGATTGCTCATCAAATCTACTTTAGATCTAGGTATAGATCTGCGATGAGTAGATGGAATAATCGCAGCAAAACGTTGTTGCTTATTGAAGCCAAGTAGATCTATTCGGATCTGAGTAGTTCTGATACCGTATTTGGAAATATTTTAAGTCTCTCTGGACTGATTGGACCATAAGTATGCCAGAAACGCACGTATTCTCAGAAAGCGCCTTAGCTCATCTAGTATGGTACAGGTTTGGTAATCCGAAGTTCTAGGGTTCAATTCCGATTCGTTCGATTTTCAAAATTTTTTTTTTCAATTTTTTTTCCTTACTCGTATTCACGATTTCTTATGCTATGATGACAGTGAGTATTTTTTCATTATTAATAATAATAAAAATAATAAACTAATAAGATCTACGTAGATCTCATTAGATCTATTCCAAAATTTAGATCTACGTAGATCTAAAGCATTTAGATCTACATAGATTCAACCGATTTTTTCCCGGGTGGACGTTGCTGTAGTAGTCTAAATGTCACCAATGTCAATCGTTGTGGAATTGACTCGTTTACGTCGGGCTCCCACCGGCTGTACTACTGAATTGGTAATTAACGTAGCTTTGGTACTTTGATTGAGCAAAGGTCGACCTTGTTGCTGTCTACCCGTGCTTGACTCAACTTAACCTGTTGCTAGCAAAATCATTTTTGTTCTTGTTGTTGTGTTTAACATTCTGACTCGAGTTACAACATGGAATTCTGGCATAAGCCACAGCTTGCGATTGTTGAGGATGTTGTTCAACAATAACATCGTCAGATGAGAGACTGTTTGTTGCAGCTGTGTCTTCTAACGGTGTGACATCATTAGTTCTGATACGTGAAGTTCTCAAATTAGTTAGTAGAAGTTTTCGAATTATAGATATAAATATATTTTGAATCTCAGTAATTAAAAAACGGGAGAGAACACGTTTTTGAAACTTTGCTTATCGCTTAAGGCAGGCGTTGCGAAGGGTTGCGAAGGTACAGTATTTTTTTCAGAGTTTTAACTCATGTCCAACATCGTGAAAATGGTTCGCAAATAACGTTGCGTCGCCACCGCGGAGTAGCGGTGGCCGGCAGCCGGTCGCTTGCCATTCCGTGAGTCACGGCGCGCCTCAAACTGGGACGCATCGACACCTTCAACGATATTTTACTCGAAAACAAAGAAAAACATGTCTCTGAAATTAATTCACAGGTTGTAGTATAGTACAAGGTACATGTCAGAATTTTTTTTTAATTTTTTAGTCGTGTCGCTCAGTATTGAAAAGATCTTAAAAAAATTAATTGTTAAATAAACAATTGATAACAATTGTTTTTTTTTTATTTTTTTTTTTTTTAAATTCTATGAAGCTTTCCGCGTGAGTCAAAAGAAAAAAATTGAATGTAACTTCATCTTTGGCGGAGTTATGAATTTTTGAAAAAAAAGGTGCTCTAATTTGTTATTGCAAATAAAAAATCGAATTTTGCATTATCAAAATCGCACTTCGGCACAAAAATCTAACTCCCCCTACACAATCGACATGCTAAATTAAAAAAATATCTGAGAGGTGACTGATCCGCTTCACGCGGAATAGCCCATACCTGTATCCCTCAGCTCCTACAATTCAATTGGGAAATTTAGGCAATTCTATTCCAGCTAGGAAGTTTTTACGGGTTGTAGTTCGCGTTGACTGATTCGATGATAGAGTCGACTGCAGATATTCCCGGTATTGTTGGAGTTGAAAGAGCTGCTCATCAGTGGTGATGGAGTTAATCCGTCCAACTCGTTGATCATGGCATCACTGAGATAAAAGCATCCTCAGTAGTTTGAAAATGATCCTCTCTGAAATGAGCTTCTTTTGAGCCATTCCTGTCGTTATGGTCGCAATGTGTGTTCGGCTTGACATCTCTACCCGAGGGGGTACCCACCCCGAAATATGGCCCCTTTAACCATTTTTCACTTTACAACCATTTCACAGCTATATTTTATGGACATTTTGAAGGCATTTCATAGGTGTTTCACGTGTAGGGGAGACCGGGGTAATGTGGACAGCGGGGTAAAGTGACCATCTCGAATAATTTCTTGTTGAGCGATTCTAAGAAGGCAGTATTTACACCGAGGGTTTGTGCTGACGTACTTTACAAAATGAAATAGTTGAACCCTATGAAATATTCAATATTTCGGGAAAAATCAATCAATTTAGTTTCACGCCGTGTAGATTGATAATTTCCGTCAACTCAGATTTCGGATTATCGTGCCGTCAATGGCATGTTTTGACTAGGTTTATTTTTTTCTCGATTCCTTGAAACGTCTACTTAATGGTACTATCAATTCTTTTTTTGTTAAACATAGTTTGCATCAAGTTTTCAATTAAATTGTTGTCGGGTTACCTGCGGGGTAATATGAACGGGGAAAAGTGGCCATGTACGCCACGAGCGCTGTTAGCCGCCGAGCGTCAACCTAACCTCACTTCGGGTGACATTTGAATCGCGACAGCGGTGTCGGTGTTTCGAACATTTTCGATTCGAGTAGGTATCACAATTTTCACAGTCACGTGCTTTTATCAGACTCAGAAAAAAAAAAAAACATTCTGAATTTTGTTTTTATCAAATTGTAGAGTATCTTATTTTATAAAATTGCATCCAATTATGTGTTTTTAAATTTTGCTCGCTTTCTGATTGATTCAAATTAAAAAATATCAGAGAAGATCGTATTTGCATCGGGGTAAAGTAATCACCCAGGTAACAATTTGAACCGTTGATGTGAATGTGATGTACACGGCGTGATGGTTCTCATATGTTCCATTGTAAACGTAATCCATATGTAATAAAAATGAAACCAACGTATCTGAGACGTATGCTTCATGTAACGACACTTGTCACAGCGATGTAACCGTGTTACGTAAAACCGATGTCATAGTGTATCTATGATAATACGCTCTACGGAAATGATGTAACTGATACGGAACCTGTTCACATAACGTATCTAAAGCGATGCAACGTATACCAATGTAGACTTGAGGACGCAGGTGTGACGTAACTAACATAACCTTCGTGAGATGTTGCCTAAATATGCCGCATCTACGTCGCAGCGCACTTATCAGTGTGATATCCCTAGAACTGACAGCACCGAGACATAACCTGTTATATAGCGAATCTGTATAGCTGAAACATGCGCATGTTTGATCGTTAGTTTTAATTAGTGTCCTGCGGAATTGTTATTGTTACAGTGTGGCCAGTATGGAAAAAAAACTATTTCGAGTTTCGTTTATAGTTTCATTATTGAAAAAAAGGAATCCAAATTGATAAGTGACTCTTTACGGGGACCCAAGCATCGGATGTAGGTAGAGCGCGGGGAACCGATATCGCGGGGACTCTGCAGGCACCGCATCGGCCATATTGTCTCATTGTGTCAAGTGCTGTGGATAAGTATATCGCCGTGCGTCTGGGTTAAACAATTTTGCTCAGTTTTTGACTGATTCGAGCTCGACTATAAGGTAAGTGATTGTCTACCACCCACACAGTTTATCTACGAGATTCTCAAATAGTATTCCTGTGCCCTGATAGTGTATCATTCTACATCGTGCTACGAACATAACCTATAACCCCGATCTATCGCTGTCCTTTTTCGCTATCCAAAGTGTATCAGACAAGCGATTCGCGTGAAATATTCATTTGACTAAAGACTCTCTCCCTGACATTGACTTTCCAAGTATCAAACAACCAGTTTAATGTGGGAGTAGAAGCTGCTTTCACTGCAGGCCAAATAGCAAACATTGATACAATTATCTACAGATTATTATGATCTTCTCCATCAATTATTCTGATCGTTTACAATGAAATGCACAGCTAGTCATGAATATTCTCTCACCGGTGTATGTACAATGATTTCAGCTGCAACACACCTGTACTACATGTATGTTCTACGGGCGAAAGGATCTCCGTCAGTCAACGGCCAGCCTCGTAGAAGGACACAAAGACATTGACCAGAGTACGTATGTATTGTAAGAGATCTTCAGATCTTCAAAACCATGTATCATTTCTTATATAATGGTAATATGGACTGGTTTATAATTTTTTTAAATCCTGCTATGAATTTGAGATGCGAAGAACCTTGGACGAACCCTTTCGAAGCCCTCCGGTGAGGTTTGCGAGGTTCAGCATCAGGTTTGGCGGAGAGGTCCGACGCCTGCTTGTGATGATTTTCCCTTTCACAGTACAACTTTATTCCATAATAAACAACCTTTTTGACAAAAACTTTCACTCAACTCCTCTGAAGGGTTTCATTAAAAATTTTATGTGAAATTATAATTTATGAGATAAGATTTGGATAATTTTGTTTACCTATGCGTGATTATGATGTATGATACCAAATCACACAAGTGTACTGGATTTTGGGTGTCTAGTTGTTACTGATTAGTATAAAGTGATATCCAAATGTATACGTTTAATGTGTTGTATAAGGTATAATGGAATAAATTGTTAAAATTTTGCCAAAAATATATTTGGATAATAATGTTGAAAGCTACAGATCTGACCATATTATTATCTGATGAGACTAGGACAGATATAATCATGATTTCCCAGGTACCTTTATTGAATGATCAGATGGAGGTATTCTGACAAGATGCAATTTTCAGTTGAATATATTGTTTACTATATTCATTGAAATACCTATCTTTTGATAGATATTACATATAAAATAAAAAGTTCCTACGTTTTAGTTGTAAGCAAGTCAATAGCATGTAATACATGGAAATCTTAGACTAATTTTTTTATATAATAAGGTTTCAAATTATTTATAGATATATCATATAAAAAAATATAAACCTATTGAAGTTTCTATAAACATTGTGAGTGAATCTGATGTATGTAAGTATATATACAAAATGTGTAATAAAAAGCATCCTGTGTCTCACAAAACAGCATTTACATACTTGATACATACCTGACACCTTATACCTATTATATCTTCCGAAACTTCTCAGCAATGTGGATGCCATGTAACTCTCATTTTAAATGATACATTAAGGTTACATGGACTCTACGTAACATTGTGACGGCCGTGTTCTGTAAAAGTTACGTTACCGTAACGTAGCTAGCATGCTGTCTTGGTATGCGAGTGTTACCGAACTCCCATACAACGTGTGGCGGACATTTTAGAGCGCTTGAACTATCACAATTGCGTTACATATGACATGCCTGTGATATTCATAGAACCGGCTGTAACGTCACTGATATGTGTCCGTGACGAATTTGTGTTGCCTGGGCAGTTTGCAGGTTAGGTTTATATCGATTATGACGCAAGCACATCGCAATAATATCGGGTTTGACCGTCATAATCGCTTACCTAAAGGTACAAACTACAAAATATATACGACATGATAAAGCTTTAGTCGATGTTTTATGTTTTATGTCCGAATCAGTCTTAGGGTATCCACTTTGCCCCGGTCTCCCCTACTTTACAGTGGGTTGTCCACGTCTGCAACCGACTGCAACATTTTTTATTTGCTTCGTGATTTTCTCTGTTGTCGTCCTCGCCCAACACTGCGTCAGATTGAGTGTCAACCTACATGATTGATTCGTAAAAACTCTAGGTATTGCCAGGCCGTTTTTTGTACTTGCTAGATGAATCTGAGTCGTAATTTTTTTTTCTCCGTGCTGTCAGAAGTCACGACAAGCCAGTACAGGTAATTGGGCAGCACCGATGCCTCTAACGGTTGAACACCTCGGTGCGACCCCTCAACTAAACAGCGGGCCTCATATATGGGCCCTAAGGATAACATCTTGACGTAAACCAGGAAACTGCCTACATATATGACGCAATTCTGGAAGCTAGCCATGCATTTCGGGTTGCAAGGGCATAACTTTTAGTCTTGCGGAGTCACGGACCACATATTTGCACATAAGCCTACCTGATCTAATTTTATAACTCGACATTAACTACTTGAAATTCATTGCCAAAAGAATGTTCAGTTGTTCAAACGTCTCCGGGATTTGCACAAGCAACTACATGCGCAAATATTTCTTAACTTTTCCCGGTTTCACCTGATAGGATACATACCAGGAATAAACAAGATTGTCAAGAAAATATGAGTGCCAATTTGAAAATCTATTCACAAGAATTTATGTGGCCCCTTTTGCCAAAAACGGTTAACCCTCATATATCCGTTGTCCAGATCCGGTAGTACGCATGTCACAGTCTTGTTCATTCGCGTACTATCTCGCGCACTATTATCTCCACTACCCTTCTGTGAGAAAAAATAATACCGTATCATTTCAATAATGCTTGACACGTAAGCTTGCAGGCAGATTTTCACACATTGGGCCCACTAACATGAGCTATGTTGGAATTTTTTAGTCATATTTTAGTTTCCGACGAAAAGAAACCGAACAACAGTTCGTAGCGTTTGGAAAAGATGTGTTCCGATATTTTTAGTTCTTAAAAATGCATTAACCCCACAATTCTTGAGATTAAAGATCGCTGGGTCTCGACGTGTTCACGAAACCGTTTCCAACAATATTGCGTTCAGTTTTTTCTTATTTTCTTACTTTGAAATCCCATTTTGAAAACCGTCGATCACAATATTTGAGCATTCCCGAGGTTATTATTCGAACGATCGGGACAAGACCGCAGCTACGAAAATCATAACTGAAACATAAAGTGAACGGTCGAAAATATAATTCAATTTCCACAAGTAGTTAAATATTTTACAGGTCACATGATTCAGGAAGAATACAAATTACGTCACACCACCCTTTAAACCTACCCCAGGGTGTCTTTCTCGGACATCTTCTGTCCATATAGGGCTTCTGAAAGAAAAAGTAATGACCCATCTTTGAGACCATGAGCCAGTTTTTTCTTGAATATTAGTGTTGGAAATTAAGCTAAATCTAATACATTTACACTATCTTACATTCTTCCAACTAGACTCGTTCGTACACACTCTCACACACACCTACCCAGACTCACACGTATTTCACGGTACACACACTGAAAAAAATGGTGTGTGCTATACAGCAATACAGTTTTTGCTGGAAAATTATAGGCGCTATAGTAAAAAACTTTTGCTGATGCGAAAAATCGAGTAGCTGAATCAGAAAACACTGATTGCTCTGAAGATCATACAAATATGGCTGAGGCATCTTCCCAGTCCAGCTATATTATATGTATAGCAGTAGGAAGCAAAACAGTTTTGTTTGTGACATTTGTGAATAACATTTGTGAATAGAAACAGACTGTAGTCTGTCGCATAGCCAGTCTGCACTCCTGTAGCTGGACAACACACTGTTATGACCAAAGACCTGAAATCTGGCTGTCACAACCACTCCTCTTTCTCCGTGCACCAAATTTCATTGACAAGTATTGAAATGTAACAAAAATTCCCTGTATGTGATCGTGCCACCACACAAATAACTAGTTTTATCTTAAATTTCAAAGTTGAATAACTTCTACAATTTTGATGCATCGACGAGCGATTGAGCTTTCATTAAATTTGGTGAAACATGTGAATCTTTGTTTCCGTTCAGTTTCGGGTGTTCTCACGTGTGAGGATCGTTACAAAGGCCTAGTGAAGCTGTAGGTTTGCGGCATACAAAGGAGTGAACATTCACATATAATTAAATTTAGCGAAAACGTGGCGTAATTGTTAGAAACCGCAATTATATATCTCGTTGGCAGTGCCTCGCGTGTGTGTAATACTGGCCCTAATATCATAATTGTAATACGTGTGTATTATATAAACCTTGCGTATTTTAACGCCCGCGAACCGCCTCCACTAATATCTTACATTAACGCCTGCTGTTTGTTGTTGTTTCTGTTACTCTCCGCTATGCTCTTGTTATTACTATTGCGGTGGTTTACAAAATAGGAGCCAGCACACGCACTCACGCGTGTATCTAAGGTATGCGAGTTCGTACGGGGGCAGAGTTATCGCTTGAGCCGAAATATTTAACGTATTTCAAGGATTCAACCTTGCGGTCCTCTCCAACTTGGGGACGCAATTACAACGGAAGTAAAGATCATTAAATTTAACTCTCCGCTGTATTATTACTTCCGTGGACGGTAGTTTTATCTGCTATATTACCCAGATAACATCATCCCCTGACAAGATATTAGCATCCATCCAGACCCCACAGGTCTTCGAATGCTTTACGCTGCAGAACCCAGAACGTCGCACCATTATGCAACCTCGGACCAGACAAATTGAAAGCAATATCAGAGGTTCCCTACCACCGATTGTGTCCCAGTCGACGAGACTGACGGGATGATACTCCCTGAATGTCACTCACAAATTTCACATATTTCGCTTTGCTAACTCACTTCGGGACCAATTGCTCCCGTCTAAAACATTAGGGTTGAACTCAGGTTTATCTGAAACTATGCTTTGGGCTTACTTTTTAGGAACTATGATGTCTCCTCTACAAGAATTTTCCATCAGATAACTAATTATAGCACTGCACATACATCGAGTTTTTAAAGTGTCATCGTATAAGAATCATCGTTTCAGACTTGAGTATGATTCATTGGACTCTTTCATTCTCCAAAAATAAATTGTACAAAATTAGAGAAATTATCAATTTTGAAAAATGAAGCGTGTAAATGATTGAGAATTGACTCAGAATTACCGACTTCCACGGAATCACTACAACAAAGATCATTATCTTTTCTGTAAACTCCGTTCATAAAAACGAGGATTATTAAATAAATTACTCAGACATAGCCTCCATAGTTTATTTCATCGTCCTATCTTTGATATTATTACTTTTTTTAATATTATTATTCCTACTTATGATTCCTCATTATGCGTGAGTGCAGATTTGATGATAAATTCGTAAGTCTGATTTCTGGATAATGCATAACTTTGAATTAGTGCATAATCTGAGCCAAATCAAAAGATGCACTCTGCGGATGGTGGAACTGCGGGGATGACCGAGTGGTGGGGATTGGGAAGTCGAGGTTATCCTAGGCATCACGGTCCATTTACCGCCGGCGAGCCATATTTCTAATTACTTTCCGACGGTGATTCCCCCGTCCCTGACCAAAAAGTGACAAAAAGAATGGACCCGACCGAGCGACCTCACGGTGCCTGGTATAATAATAAAAATCTCTCCGGGATGAAAAGTAAAAAAGAAGAAATGAAAATGGAAACGGATGAGAACCAACCAAGTATCTCCGTCCGTAGGAACGAAGAAGCACCCAGCGGTAAGGAGAAGTGACGCAGGGAAAAAGCAAATGGCGACAAAATTTCAAACTTCTAGAAACACAGGCGGGGGGTGGTGGCACAGCTCCAGGTTAGACGAGAATTATGAAGCGGACCAGAATTATCGCGGGAATTAAAGAAAACCAAAAATTATAAAGTTATTCAATTGTTAACTTTGCCTTCCACCGTCGCTCCCCATCCCCATTTCCATCCTCTCTTTCTCGCTACTGGTTACTTAATTCAACTTTGTTTGAGTCACCGCTCGCTCTCAGAGTTCACTTTTTTTTCTCTGCTATGACGTGAGCTGCAGGATGGTTATAACTACCCTTAGAGACTCTGATGAAACACCCTCGAAGTTTCTCTTTTCTCCATGCAGCTTCCCTTTAAATCTTTAGGTACAATTAGTCCTTCTGATCATAATGTATCACCTTCTCTCACTTGATCTTCTCTCAAATCCTCAACGCCCCCAAGGCTCCCAATGAGGGATGAACCAGCGGTATCTATGGCAGTAAATTTCACAAGCATTAACGTATTTCTGAAATCCATTAAAACTCTGCAATCCAGGTACGGCGAGACACACGTAGGAGAAGAAACTTTCACGAGATTTGATATACCCGTGGATATGGAAAATGATTTTCGTGAGAATGAGAACTGTGAACATTCCGGCGTAGCTAGCGGTGGGGATGGCGTGAGGTTTGTCGGCGGTAGGATCCCGACGATACCGGAGACTCGGAGACTCGAGATAAACGATTTTCTCGCACGGCAATAAATCCCCGCGAAAATACCGGAGTCCACCCACGGGACTCTGGAACCAACCTAAAAATTCATTAGATTATAAATCCATTAATGCTTAACTGTTCGCTGCCTCACGGACCCTCCACCCTCTCACATACACCCCAACGATTTCCCTCTCCGTTCAAATCTCTAATCCGTCTGTCCCTCAATATAAGTGTATATAAGCTGTCTAAGTGTAGTTGACAATGGTTACGATTGTAAAGACGAAATCAGTGAATTTATAATTATAATATTCGTCATTCATATTCTGAGGTGATTACTATGATTGCTTATCTGCATCTGAGCAATTTATTATCCGAAAAAAGCAGTAGATGTCGTGGTCGCCTAAGATCTGAACCGTGTTCTCTAAATCCCTCGCAATGATCTGAGGCAATAGTTAACAAGATTCTTCGAATCAATATTTGATGCTCCACTTAGCGCTTCATCAGCCGTAGAGTTGATTTTGACTTCTTCAGAATTTCTACAGCTTGTGCATTCTTATTTACATAATATACATTTTTGCAATTTATTTTTTATTCGTTACCTTCAAAATAAGGTACACTGTGCAAGGTCCTTCTCTAAACCTAATATATTTTTCACGGTTAAATTATTTTCAATTTATACAAACCCTGCGACACAACTGTGTTATAATTCCTTAATTAGATTTTCTTTTCTTCAATTACAGAATTTTCTATGGACTCTATGTCACAACTAGTGACGGATTCAAACCCGCAATTATACTGTTCAAAACAGTACTCTTCTAACCTTGAATGTCAATTCCTAATATCTCATAGACTTACAGTTTCAGGACGATTATAAAAGAGTTCAAATCTTGACTCAATTTTTAAGCATCTACTTCCCGTTTAGTCTTCTTAAAAAATCAAGGAAGAAAAAAGTAAGTTGGAGTTGGCCGACGTCGGTTTCTAACCTTCACTGGCTTTTTCTTTCACCATAAAACCCTTTTTTTCTGTGGTACTGTGGAGCGGTGCAGACTGTAGCCCTTGGTCTGTAGGAACCAACTGTAGGAGATATGTTTATATATATACACTAGCGCGCCAACCCCCCGATTCGGGTTGTATTCAGTAATATTTTGTACATGGTGAAAAAAGTCAAGAAGAAGAAATTGAAAATTCTGTATGGAATGAAAACGCGTGATCTTGGTTATAGTGGTTTCGCGCGAAAGGTTTCTGCACGGATTACTGGGAGATTGGGATCCCATGATTCATATACCAAGTGTGAGTGGTTTTCTACAGTTTTTAACAGTTTTCTGTATCATGACTTGACATGTCCTGACATGACCTGTTATGACCTGACATGACCCGACATGACCTGTTACGCCTGACATGAGGTTTCTGCTGGGATTACTGAGAGATTGGGATCCCATGATTCATATACTAATTGTGAGTGGTTTTTTACCGTTTTTAACAGTCCTGTCCTGACATGACCTGTCATGACCTGACACGTCCTGACATGACCTGTTATGACGACTTCGGTTCGGTTCTTTCCGGACGACTTCGGGTCTTTCCGGAAGACTTCGGGTCTTTCCGGACGACTTCGGGTCTTTCCGGAAGACTTCGGGTCTTTCCGGACGACTTTGGGTCTTTCCGGAAGACTTCGGGTCTTTCCGGAAGACTTCGGGTATTTCCGGAAGACTTCGGGTCTTTCCGGGAGACTTCGGGTATTTCCGGAAGACTTCGGGTCTTTCCGGACGACTTCGGGTCTTTCCGGACGACTTCGGGTCTTTCCGGGAGACTTCGGGTGTTCGTGGGGGATTCTGGGTAATCTCTGGGGGATTAGGTTAGGTTAGGTTAGGTTAGGTTAGGTTAGGTGGGGAAATTCGTGGGGGATTCTGGGTAATATCTGGGACAGGGGAACGGTGGAACGGGGACTTCGGACAGGGGAACGGCGGAACGGGGACTTCGGACAGGGGAACGGCGGAACGGGGAATCTTGACACGGCGGCGGCGGCGGCGGCGGCGATATCTTTATATAATATAGAACGATATATATATATATACGTGCAGTTGGATTACTAATTTCTTCAATTCGTCTGAGATCCCCGTGGCCGGCGTTCCACCTCGTGAAATGCGGGCTGCGTATGCTAACGAAAGTTCCGTTCCTAAATACCATGGTATATACATATAATAGGAAAAGCAAATTCTGTGCGAGTGTATGGGAGGTGGGGGCCGCTGGTTCAGCCTTTGTCTAATTTATAATATATTACAACGCTACAAATTGCGATAAATTCACTCTCACGGATGTCTCCTGAAATATATGCTTCGCTTGACAGCGAGCTAGACTTATTAATCGTTTCCGAACCGAAAACTGCCCTTGGGATCTTTCAGCTATAGCGAGTCGTTTGATTATGGCCATTTTTCATTATCCCAAAACCGTAGTTCCGTATTTCCGGTGCCACATGTGCGAAGCACAAACGCATAAATACTTATAATTTCGAAATTGTGACGGATCGAAGGAAAACACGCTCTCTGCGGTCCGTCACCCGCCACCTGGTTGAATTCTCCCGCGTTACATGAAGTAAAAAGTACAAACAAATCGCATCGTCCCTTCGTGCGGCGGCATTCATTTTTATCAATTACTAAGAACTCGGGTAGCTACTGAGTGCTATATACCCGGAGCACATTATTATGAACATTCATAACCCCGAACACGAGTGTAATACTAAAAAATAGGATCGAGAGCGTGTAGCTGTACCGCAGTTGACGTTAGCAACATTTTTCAGGGTATTATCATCATTCTTTTTTCTCATTGCGAGAAAACGAAATATTTCTCTTAAATCAACCAAATCAATCGCGTTGAACCTTCAGGATCGATTGGACCGGAATTTGTCAAAAATTCTGCACGTTTAATTCGAAATCTGAGAAGGTCGTACTTCAAGAAATGAGAAGCTAGAGGCTAAGCTCGAATAACGAGATATTAGAATTCTACTCGGCGTCGCAGTATGGCGGCGAGATAATCAGAACTGGTACGGAATTTTAAATAAAACACACGTAATTGAGGCCCGGGGACAACGTATGCACGCTGTGTTTTAAAATAATTATTATTTTCAGCTTACGCCCGCGTATCGCAATGACTCTGTAGAGGGGTTGAAGGGTAGGGAAAAGGGGCGAAGATTATACGCTTCCAATTGTCCCTCCGCCAAACCTTCCTACTACAATCAGCATTTCTATCTCTGAAGTAATTTATTCATTATATTGCCATAAACTCTATGAAACAATTTTACTCCCCGTTTTTATGGCATTTTTTTTCTTTTTTACTTCAGCAATTACAGAGAAAATCCTCGAATATAAGAAATTGCAACTGTTGTAGGAGCCATAGTCTCGATGAACGATTCTTTCACTGCTCGGGTGTAACCCAGGTCACACGGGCTCGTTGGCATCCGGGATCAACTAAGGACTCTCATCTTCTTGTACTTACGTCAGAGAACACCTTCCGGTGAGCATTTTCATTGATCGATCGAAAATGAAAGCGAGATTTTCACTCACTTTTCATTGGTACGATTCCATTTTCAGCTTATACGAATGTGAATTGAAAGGCCCACAGTCACTGGTTAGAACATGGAGCGTCGGCCCAGCTTCTGGCTCGCCATCGAAGATTCCAGCTGCTTCATCTTTGGGAGAGACTGCTGTCGATTTTGATTTCATTACTCCAACCCTGAAGCAGGATGTTGATATAAAGGACATGGAGGTACGATCAATCGAACTTCTCAATAATCGCTGAATTCATTATAAACGTAAAATAAGGACCATGATGTCATTTTCATCATGAGAAAATTTATCTCCCATCTGAAAAATTTGTCTGACTCTACTTTCATGGTTTAAATCATTGTAGATTGATAAAATCAGCTGGATTGACATAGAATGGCCGATACTGGTATTGAAGGGAAACGGAGACGTCTATACAGTCCATGGCAACATTTTGACAACCAAGTAAGATTTTCATCCACCATCGCAATAAGGTTTATACTTGATTCCTTCGTTGCAAAAAGTTCCCAGACTGATAAAAGTCTGTTGTGATTCTAGAGTGGAAAAGCCATTGGTCACTGGACCACTTTCCATCTATCCTAGAGCAGATGATAACTACGGTGTAGACTCCTGTTCTATCATGTGCCTTCAGACCACGCCTCCGCTTGTTGTTATCGCCGCAAGTAACGGAAAGGTGTATCACAGCATCTTACTGCGAGAGGGTTTCGAAGATGATGAAAAAAAGGTAGCGATATCAAATCATAGTAGCATAGAATGTGAAAAAATCAAGTCATGAAACTTCAATCGCAGAAGATTCTCTGTTTTTACCTGAATCGCAAGCTTGTATGTTTCATAGTCCTGAATACACATATTCTTTGTGTTACAGACATGGTCCCAGTACGGGTCCACCTACAGTCTTCATACTCCCGAAGACGCCCTTTTCGTCTACGAATGCGTCGAAATGGAGTTGGGCCTTTGCATGAAAGAGAACGAGAAGAAGTACTCGTGCCCTGTACATCTGCACCTTGACAGAGGCAATAGCTCCAGGTATTGGAGTGAATATTTTGAAAGTCTAGCGACTCGAGTGACACTTACCGAATGTTTATGGTCACTAATCATCATTGGAATTTCTTCTTTAGGTATTTCTGTTCGCATAATGCGGGTATACATGTCGTCAATTTGCCAATGGTTTCGCAATTAGAGGAATACATCCGGACAAAAGATGGTGAGAAATGCCAATCTCGTTCCTCAAAACATAGTTTAATAACGCTCATAATGACAGGAATAGTTCTTCAATTTTTTAACAATCTTATATATTCAAATCATTATTTAAATATTTCGTCCTTTACACAGAAGATGCAGATTTGTTTCTGCCGAAGTTATCGAACCAATCCAGTTCACAGTACTTGGTTTGCACCCGAACAAAAGCCACCCAAAATCCGGCCCCCATTCTGGGCTTCGGACTTCTCCAAGAACCGTGCATCTTAATTGCGTTGCTCCACACGGGAGTCGCTATCAGTCTATCGGTCGTGGATCTTCACTACTTGCTGACCATTAAACCGTTGGAGACGGTCATAAGTCCCGGGAAGAAGGCGAGATTATTGGAATTATTCGCACAAACGATGTCCTACGAGTCTCACCTCTGATATAACTAATTACCGACGTTGTCTCCGCATTCCAGATGACCAAAGAACCGTTCGACGTTCACATAAAAAATCTTCTGAAACCTGATGTGTCTCAACCTATTCTGAAGTTGGGACCAAACGCTGAATCTTCGGCACAAGAAGTATTGGAGGTATGTGCATGTGGCATCAATTATGGCTGGGTTATGGTTTTCAGTATTCTTTAGTGACGACAAAAATGTCTTTCCCCTAGTTATTCGCTTATTGCAATTGAATTTTTATCATTATCACCTTCCAGCTTCTGTTAAGAGCCACGAATGTATTTCGCAGCGAACACTTTGCTCGTCAAGATAAAGTCCAAGCAGAAATTGCTAAGAGAACTCGAACTCTACGAGCTCTGAAGACCCATCAACTGAAGGAATTAGAGTCGTTGTCAGAGACGAGGAAACAGTTACAGGAAGCTGCTGAACGTTTGGCTGAACGTTACGAGGACATCAAGGATAAGCAAATGGAATTTGCCCGAAGGTAAAATAAATAAAGGGCTCCAAAATTTGTGGAAATAATTTGTTGCTTCTTCAAGAATGAACCACGTGCAAGTTTTGGGCCTTGAATGCACGTTGGATAATTTTTGTAAATTTTAATGCTCAATACTTCAGAGCTATGGAGGTTCTGCGATTGGTCAACCTGCGCCAACCATCGATGACGGATATCGAGAAAGAAGAGGCCAACGAATTGAAGAAAATGGACAAAGAAAAAGAGGCGTTGTCGCAACATCTTGAAAATCTTAAGAAGAAGGAAAAGTATCAGTCTGAGCAGCTGGCGAATTGGGCAAAAAACGAATCGAAGAAGGATGTCGTAATCGGGAAATCACAAGAAGACACGATCAAGCTGCACCTCAAACAGATGTAAACTATCAACTTATTTTTATTTCTGTCTCCCTAATTATAAATTCACACTTGTATAACTTATTCTTTTATACTACAGGTCTGCAGATATTGCTGAACTGATGGCAACCGTCAACTCACTACAAGAAGAAGTTTCATCGTAGATTTTAGTTTTAACACTCAAATTTTCTCTCCTTTTCAATTATCAATTTGAATTGGATTCATAATTTTAGTCAACATTTTTTAATCATTTTATTTTTAATATTGATGAATAATCTTTCTAATAAATGAATGTAATTAAATAAAACTTTGTGTCTTAATTTCATTAGAATCTTTCTTTGAAAAACCTCAAACCTCGACCTCAAACCTTCGGTCGCAGATTATCATTCGTTTATGAAAATATAAAAAATTAGCTTTTATGATATGAATTCTCAACTCTCCTTTATTGATTTTCTTGTGACGTTGCATCCTGAAGAGCGATGAAATTCCAGCCGTTTCTCATAGTCAGTGAATCGAAATACTACTGTCGCCTTTTTCAACTAATTTTGAGAATCACAATTTAATGTTCACAAAAAGCGAGAGCGGTGTGACAGTGCGCCTGAATATATGCAACCCGCAGACCTAGTTGTACTTCCAAAATGTCATGGAGCAGTGCGCCACCGGATAGTGTCGAATGTGGCGTCATCCCACGACGATTCTGCAGACTATGCAAACTGCTTGAACGCTCCAAGCCTACTTCTACCATACCAAACGAGCGGCGCGATATTCGAATTGTCCATATTGATAGACTAGCGACTAATTGTCGCAGAATAGTGATTCCCGATTCTAGAGGATATTCTGAAATATTAATAAATGATTCTCGTGCTTTCAATATTTTCACGTAATCCTCCAAAATATTAGCCAACATGGTCTTCAGGACTAGTTTTGTGATGACTGATGACACCTGATCACTGCTTGAGGTCTTGGTGACGTGTATGAGCTGTTTCTGTGTTATCTGAAATAAGAAAAATGTGATGGACAATTTATTAAGGTGTGAGAATAGAGTCTCCAATTAGTTCGTGACATGTTTGGTGTCTTTTTTCTTTATTTTTATTATAATTCCAACAGAATGCATTATATATTCTGAGAACGGTATTGAGATATCGTATTTAGTATGAGTTATTCATGACTTTGTAGGCGATCTCAGCAAAATATGTATCACGAAATTCAAAGTTGTAAGGTGCTTCTAACATTGCAGGATATCAGTTAGTGCTCAACTTATTCTGTTCTCAATCAATAGTATAACGGTTAGCATGATTACATAACGAATATATTCTATGTAGAATTGTCTCAATAATGTGGAAAAGAAATCCAAGCAAAAATGAACCCAATTACAGGGAAAACTACCATTTCGGGAGTCATCAAAATAAGAAAAATAGAAGTCGAACAGGATGTACACAATAATACTACCAATCCATACAAAAACTATCTTTAACAATAATTAGAGTGCTGTAGTTCTAGTGTAATGAAATTCCGAAAGTTACCTGATGAGTTCCCGGGTGAACTTTGTTTCTGAGGATTCGTGTCACCAACATTTACCAAGCTAATAAAATGTTAGATAGTTATGTGGATGACTGCACGAATCGACAGTTGAAACATTCCATGCCGTGTTGCTTGTCGTTAAAATAGTTTTCCATATAAATTATTACGATCTGAAAAACGTACCAAGTTTGCGTAAGCGTAAGTGGGTACATATCATGAAAATTATTCAGTGAAATATTATATCCGGGTGAATCATCCAGTTTCATCACAATGCCGGAAAATGATACACCATCGGCGGGAATGATGTCGGGTGTATCATTATACAAAAATTTATCGGCTCAGCTATAGCTATTTATAGTTTTCTTTCACATTTTTCACTTGAATTTGGGTAATTTTGATTACGCGGAGGTTTTTCGTACTACGTGTCTAAAAATGTGTTTCCTTGTGTGAAATTGACCAAGGAACAAGAATATGGCCATAGATTTGATCCACGACCAATACCTACAGAAATATTGACGAAAAACAATCAAAATCGACCAAAAAAGTCCCAAATCTTGGGGAAATGGTGAAAATTTCTGAGGCGGCAATCTTGTAGAGAAAAAACCAACCAATCCAATGACCACAACCCCAGATTTGTAGGACGAACCGTTCAAGAAATACGCGTTGTCAAAGTCGGAGAATCTTGTTTTTTCTGCCAATAATGGTGGACTCTTGACCTCGTTGGACTATGTCCCACCTACAGGCCTATTTTGCGGCATCTACCACGGCTATCTGAATCATCTATCAATAGGTTATTTTTATTGAATGAGATTCATGAGGTTCTGGTCAAAGTAATTAAATTTATTTTCGGTCTCCTTCCCTCTAGTCTCCATAGTATCAGCATTCAGCGCGAACCACGTGACAGCTATGGTGCAGAATTCTTCCTGTCAAAGGCAGAATTTTTTTTCAGTGCGGAAAACTATTCAGGGGGCAGAGATTTCTTCATCCTGGGAACGCTATACACCACTTCTGTATCTTGAAATGAGGAAATTCCTGCCCCCAACGGTATCACAGTGGGCGGAATCGACCTAAAAGGCGTGCATAATTGAAATCGGCTGATAACTACGAAACCAAGCGTGCTATTCGATTTTTGTGCGAACAGAAATTGAAGCTTAAACTATAATCTATCACTTCCGATAAATAGTTGAATAATTCATTCACTTACAATAGTTTATTATTCATCAAAATCAGAATCAAATAATTAAATTCATTTTAGCATTTTTTACCCAAAAAGCACCTCTGGTGCAAAAACCTTTCGCCAAGTACATTAATTACTGTGGTCTACCTACAAAAAATCTATGAAGAAAAATTTGCCTTCAACAAAAAATATTTCTTCAAAAATACCTACCAACAAAAATTCGTCTTCAACAAAATTCGACCTTCAAAAATGTTTCCTACAAAAAGAATTGAGATCAGATACAACTGCCAAGCACAACACATGAAAATTAAATTCAAGTAAATGGCATTGTGCTCGTTCGCTCGCTACGCTCGCTCACTCGGTTGGTTTTTCATAACTATTGTTAAACAAAATTGAAAGAAAAAAAATTTGGAGAAAAAAGTTTAGGGAGTGGTACTTGGCGGGCCATCATAGCAATGCATAAAAGTGTCAGGTGAAGGCCTGAATGAATACTCCTGCACTTTCCCACACCTGGCCCGCCAAGTACCACTCCCTAAACTTTTTTCTCCAAATTTTTTTTCTTTCAATTTTGTTTAACAATAGTTATGAAAAACCAACCGAGTGAGCGAGCGTAGCGAGCGAACGAGCACACTGCCATTTACTTGAATTTAATTTTCA
>JAFFZH010014579.1:5604-31881 GCA_018420115.1 Euura saliciscinereae
GTTGACCGATTTCAATCATTTTTTCACTGAATTGTTAGCATTTTCAATATCTTTGAATCAAGTCGCAGTTGAATCAAATCGGTTCAGTATTGCCGGAGTTATTTTGTATAATGTAAGACAATGAAAGCAACGATTAAACAAAAAAAAAATGGAATAATTGAAGTGCACCAATTTTCTGCTCCTAATTAATTTGTGTCTTTTCTAATTCCCAGACACAGAAGCCTCAACGATTCTCGGTATGGAAGCGACGTGGTTCGCCGTAGCGATTGTATCGACTTTACTAACGTTGGCTGGCATCGGAGCTGGAATGGTTATGTGCTTTTGCAAGCAACGTACCTCGACCCCGGGACATGTGATCAATTCTAACAACGCTCAAAATATTCATCCTCCAGTCAGTTTCCCATGTGAGTTTCATCCACGATTTTTTTTAACACTCAATTTTTAAACTTACAATCTCAAAAAATGCATTTATAGTTATACCGACAATTTTCAGGCCTGATTCTGTCAAAATAGAATTCAAACCAAAATAAAAAAAAAAAAAAAAAATGTTTAAAATTATGGATTGAGGATATTTTTATGATTTTAAAGACTTTTTTTTCAATTTCAGAAATCAATTTATGAATCAAGGTGGAAAATATATGATCCAAAAATTACTTTGACGATCTAAAAAAAACTCTTTTCATGACTTTGGAACGTTTTGTTCATTTTTATATTCATACAATTTATTTTGTATTTTTCTATAAAATTTTATTCCTTCTCAACTATTTTTTAGGACCATCTAAGATACTTTTTTGATTTTTACACTGAAATCTGAACAAATCGATTAAAAGTTTGATGGGAAAAAATGTAATTTTACAATTTTACAATATTTGGTGTCCATCGTCTCTAGTACTAATCGTCTCCCGAATGAAGAGAGAAAGATAAATAAAAAAAAAAAAAAAAACTGCGTGGTCTAGGTCCGACAACGAGGAATAATAATTAGCCCATTGTATAGGCAAAAAGTCAAGCTCTGGATACTTTCTTTTTGAATAAATTCAACGATCCATATACCTAAATATCTGTCAGTGAAAGACGATCGTACCAAATAATTAATACTGTCCGCATATACCGTGGGACGTGTCACACGGAGGTACTTTCTCGCGACAAAATCGCACCGAGTATGACGATATGAAATCACACTCGTGACGTGACGATTGGTGCGAGTTCATTTCGAACCTGACAATTTTTGTTTGAATTTTAGCGACACAATTCACCATTTTTGTTCCAAATTTATTTATTGTTGTACGAAAATAACTAATTTGATTTTTTTTCTACTTGACTAATATGGTTTCAAAGAAGAAAAAAGTTCTCCAATCACAAAGAGCTGGTATCTTTATGGACGGAAGATAAAGAATTGTCATGATAATTGAAGATATAATTAGACTCTCGTTCAATTATTGCGAAATATTTGCACTAGAAAAAAAAATCCCAATTTCAATCAGAATTTATATAATTTGCTATATATCTATAATGATTGCGAATCTTACGATTTTATGTATACATACATATGAATAAAAATATTTTTATCATATTTGCTCGAATGAATGATAAAGATAATCGTGAGCCCGTAAATTTCGCAATCATAAAACAATAATGATCGTCGTCAACAGCTGAAATCGATTAATAAACAACAATAACCGATAACAATACTGTAAAGGAAACGAGACATGGTGTAGGATAATTATCATATACCAACAAAGAAACACATGTATATCAATGTATACTGATTATTGTTGTAGAGAGATGAAAGGATATGTATTTGAAAAAAACGTAGATAACGACTGCGCAGGCGTGACGAAAAAAAAACAGTACAGAGTGACGTATGTATGACAATACATGCATATGTACACATGGATGTAATCGTACGCGACATCCTTTGCGACAATGATTACAGAGTGTTCGTTAAAACTCGCATATGATAACTGCGTGTGTGTAGCGTGTCGCGTGGTGTCCCACTGACCCCACCATTCACATTTTGTGACAGAGTCACAGTCGTACAGACGACCGTGCGAGACTCTGGTCACTCGTTCGTTGACCGTCGTGGAAAAAAGTGAAGACGAAAGTCATGACCCTTAACATTCTCGGTGTGAGATAAAAAAAAGAAGGAAAAGGAAAAGGAGAGAAAAATTAGTGAATAACAACAATAACAACGACGAGGAAGTGCAAAAGTGCGGAGGAAGAACAACGAAAACAACAATAATAGAGAATTAAGTGGATAAATAAAGAGAAATAAGAAACTAAGAGGTGCGAAACGATAAAAAAGAAGAGGCCCAACAACAACACCAACAACAACAACAAGGAAGATGTTCAAGTTACAATAGTAGAAAACAACAAGAGAAAAGCGCAACAGGAATAGAAGAGAAAAAGAAACCCGTAAGACAACGACAATAACAACGACGACAAAAGATAGAAAAAGTGCAAAACAACAACAACAACAACAACAAGGAAGAATTGTTCAAAATACAACAATAGAAAACAAAAAGAGACAAGCAACAAGAATAAAAGAGAAAAAGGAGCCCATGACACAACAACAACAACAACAACAACAAAAACAACAACAACAAAAGGGTGGGATTTTGTAGCGACAAGAGGTTCAAAACTACAACAACAAAAAGGGGAAAGTAGTTCAAAACAAACAGAACAATAAGATAAGGGAAACGGGAGGAATAACAGCAACAACAATAACAACAACAACAAAATAAAAAAAGTGCAAAATAAAATGACGCAATCCTGGAACTTTCTTCTACTATTCGGTTCGATATTCTCCCTCGCATCGTCGACGCGCTCGGTGTCATCCGGTCGTGATTTTTTCATCGGTCCATGTCTCGTCAATACGAACCGAACGTGTCCCGACGATGAGATTCGATTTTACCTCTATACTCGGAAGAATCTTGAAAACGGTCAGGAAGTTATACTGACCCCAAACGGAGACTCTAATCTACCGAATACAAACTTTGACCCGATAAATCCAACAAAGATAATTGTACACGGATACAATTCCGACATGTTGCTCGACACTCTGGTCAGCATCAGGGACGAGTACCTAAAGAGAGCCGAGCACAACGTCGTCGCCGTCGACTGGCACCGGCTCGCCGTCGGACCCTGCTACCCGATCGCCGTCCACAACGTACCCCACGTCGGTAACTGCCTCGCCCAGCTTATCGGCGCGCTGAGGACCCTCGGCGCGGAGGACATACACGTCGTCGGGTTCTCGCTCGGCGCCCACGTCCCGGCCTTCTCGGCGGTCAGACTGAGGCCGTACAAGCTGCCACGGATAACGGGGCTCGACCCGGCGATGCCGCTGTTCGTTACCGTCGGTAAGGACGAGAAGCTCGACGCCGGGGACGCCGAGTTCGTCGACGTGTTTCACACGAACGCGTTCATTCAGGGGAAGGTCGAGGCCAGCGGACACATCGACTTCTACATGAACGGGGGGGTCAACCAGCCCGGGTGCTGGGAGAAGCGGAACCCCTTCGGATGCAACCATCACAGGGCAGCCGTCTACTTCGCCGAGTCCATCAACTCGGACATCGGGTTCTGGGGGTGGCCTTGTCCCGGGTTTTTGGCATATCTGCTCGGACTCTGTCCCCAGAGGTTTCCCGCTGTCCTGGCGGGCGACAGGTGCCAGTCCGAGTACCGGGGGTTTCACCTGGTCCTTACCAACTCCGAGGAGCCATTCGCCAAGGGACCCTTTCAGATCGAGAGACCGGAAGTCGTCGAGACGTGATACGGAATATTGCAGATAGACGTTTTGCCAGGTTGAGGTCAACGATCTTGAAAAAATCTCCATTGCTTCGAAGAAGAAGAATCGATCTTCGACTGAAAATCTTGAATATCTAGAGATGAACGATTTCGAAAAAGAAATTAAAGAAAAAAGAATGAGGATTTTTTTGGATTTTCTAAAGCGAAATTGAAGATCGTGTGTAAATATGTGATTTATCGATTATTTATTTATTCTTTTCTAAATAAATTATTGTTACAAATTGAAGACTTTTTCATAACGCTTTATCGATTATTTTCCACCTCGTTGAGATAAGCTCCCCTTCCCCTCCTCCATTCTTCTTCTGTTTTTGCTGTTTTGTCCGAATGATGAATTTGGCGGGACTGATGTTCGTCACTGTGTTCCAGTGCAACAGATGTACGGATTGAACGGCGCCAGCGCAGGCATGCCTCTGGGGATGACGACGCTGAAGGGTCATCAAATACAGGGCGGAATGCTGGGTGCCACGACCCTTCCGCGGCCGGGAAACTGGCTGCACCCTGCGGGCCTCCGGCTCGGGCACAGCGCGGCCCGGGTCCGCCTCTACTGCCAGGCAAAGTGAGGAGCCACGGTTCGGACAGGTGAATTGCCAACAATCACGTCGCGATTGTCAACTTTCTCATAATCACTCATCCTCATCATCTCTTAATTTCAGTGACATCTCCTCCAGCCAAAAAGACGAGTGGTTCGTGTAGGTGAGTAAACTGTCGCACAGAAATACGTCCTTTTCCACTTTTTCGCAGATATCTTGCTTCCGGTTCCTCCGGCTGGAAAATGACCCGATATCGATTTTGAAGCTCTTTAAATTCCCTAGAAAAAACGTTCTTACAATTATTTCTGCTAAATTGACCGTTTTGAAGATATTGATGGAATAAGAATTATCTCTTTCGGTTCTTTGTTTGAATTTGTTTTCACTCATATCTCGCTTCCGGTTACTCCAGCTGGAAAATGACCCGAGATCGATTTTGAAGCTCTTTAAATTCCCTAGAAAAAACGTTTCAACAATTATTTCTGTTAAATTGACCGTTTTGAAGATATTGATGGAATAAGAATTATCTCTTTCGGTTCTTTGTTTGAATCTGTTTTCACTCATATCTCGCTTCTGGTTCCTCCGGCTGAAAAATGACTCGAAATCGATTTTGAAGCTCTTTAAATTCCCTAGAAAAAACGTTCTAACAATTATTTCTGTTAAATTGACCGTTTTGAAGATATTGATACAATAAAAATTATCTCTTTCGGTTCTTTGTTTGAATTTGTTTTCACTCATATCTCGCTTCCGGTTCCTCCGGATAGAAAATGACCCGGGATCAATTTTGAAGCTCTTCAAATTCCCTACAAAAAAGTTCCAGTAAGTTTTTCACGTAGAGTCTATGGTTTTTTAGATATACGCGAAAAAGATGAAAGGGAATGTAAAATTCTCTTCCATGTCATAATTTTCTATCTATTGTTTAAATGAAAAAATGTATTGATGATTCTTGTGAATTATGTTGTCGCAGAGGCGGGCCTGGACCAGAGCCCGCAGGGTGATCGGACGGTGGTGCCCACACCGACCGAGACGGGATTATCAATTCCGTCGCTTACCTATATATCAATCAACGCATCATCATTGTCATCATTATTATCACGATATTAATACGATAATAATAAATAATAAGAATAATATGATTCATTCATTAGTCACACGATAATTACACTATCATTTTTTACATATGATAAATAATTTAAATGATATATAGTATAATTAATATATGCATAACGATACTATAAACATAAAAAAACAAGAAATTCGATTGAAATAGAAGAAACAATATACGAAACAAATCATCGTTTCTTGATAATGATAATAATAATAATAATAATTAATTAGTAAATTCATCGCGCAAAAATAATAATAATGATAATAATATTATGACGTGTATTTTGTGGGAAAAAAAAAATTATAGTATAGGCGTATACGATACACGATGATGATGATAATTGATATATATAATTGTTAAGAAATGAATAATGAATAAATAATAGTAATAATAATTAATTATTGATTATCAATATATATCATATAGGATCTGATTATTGTTATCGAAAAATCTATATATAAATTAATAGAAAGAAAGAGAGAAACAAAAATGATAATGAGAGTAGTTTATTATATTAATTATTACTATAATCGAAATAATAATCCCCTGTAGATATATAATATGTGTATACACTATACTGAATACAGTCGGACCCCGGTCGCTGACGATATTTTATCCCTATGCATACGTTCGTAACCTCAAATATAGTGGTTAGAATTTTCGCCACACGTGGCGTCGTCTAGGGACCCGAGTTTTGATGACATGGTCGCGGTTTTTCCCTCGTGAAAATAATTTTTACGAATTTTTTGAGGGATTAAAAACAGAAAAAAGAATCGTAGAAAATCGTAGTTTTTAGTGAAACAAATGAATAATAATAATAATCGTCGCTTTAGGTATATTTTTTTGTTTGTTTCTAACTACGATTTTCGACGATTTTATTTTTCCACTCGGAAACAAAATTCAAGATAATTTTGAATTTGAATTTAGATAAATTTTCTCAATGTGAAATTTTATGTACGGACACTTTGATGAAAATTGACTAAATTTTCTATACTTATCTTTTGAAAAAATCGTAAAAAAAAATATAATCACGTATTTTCACCAGGGTTGGGCTCGACCTTTATTGGCTGTCATTAAGACTTGGTAATTTCGTCAGCGTCTGGGGTCCGACTGTAGCTACGATTTATCATAACCTCAACGTGTATAATTATAACAAGTAACAAAAAAAAAAGAATAAAAATTATGATAACATCGAGAAAAAAAATACAAAATCAAAAATCAAATCAATATTCAAGACGAAAACAGATGAAGCAATCGAAAAATGAAATGAAATGAAAATAAACGACCAAACATATCGTTAATTAATTATCATTGACGCTCTTTATTGATTGCGAATTTTTTTAATTAGACATTTTTTTAATTCATTCATTTTCATTTTTTTTTCTCTTTGGCAAATCAATTTCATTGGAAACAATTGAAGCCATATAAAACTACCGAAATTTGTTATAAAAGAAAAGACAAATTCGGAATTTCAAATTTCAAATTTCATAATTGGGTAATTTTTATATGGAAATATTTGTCATAGGGAAACAAAAAGAAAAAGATTGCACCAAAATTTAATTAAAAAAATGTCGAATTTAAAAAAAACTATCTTTGATTTCGAAATTTGAAAAATAAAAAAACAAGTGACAGAAGGTCTAGGGGGAGACGAAAAAATGTTTAAGAATAATGTAATAGTAATTATATTAATCGATAAAATTGGAGAATATGCGAAGATACGGTAAAAACAAAAAATCCGATTCATCCGAATCGGTCACGAAAATAATCTAGCTGTTATACTGCCATAAAGTAAGATAAGAAAAATAAAAAGAAGTTAGAAATTTTCGAGAAAATTGCGAAAAGTGCGGTGAAATAGGAAAAAAATATATAGAATATAAAAAAAGGGCCGAAAAGAGAACGATTTTTGACTCCTTTAGGGCTGCGGCTGATGTCCCTGAACAATTATATGATTGAATATCAAAAAGCAATTAAAAAAAAAAAAAAAATTAAACTCCTTTTTGATTCGCAGTGACGTCATAATTCACAATTTTTACAATATTGAGACAAAAAAAAACAGTTTTCGTTCATTATTTGACACAATAATTACAGGGACGATGCGTTAATTAGGATTTAAAAAAAATAGATAAAACTAAGGTTTATAAGAGTTTAGAGAGATAAAAAGCAGAAAGAAATTTGAAATCGATAAAGAAAAGGTTTCAGAGTCTATAATGGAGGAAGTGGAATTATTCTAGTTTCTTTTTAATTGAATATAAAATACAAGAAAGCGGGAGACAAAAAAAATGATGAGACAGATTTAAAAGGAGATTATAAGTAATAAATAATGAGAATGGTTTCGGAACGTGAATCACGTGATTAGTTTATGGCAGTATTATTTCAATTTGATCAATTTTTCGCACAGACATATTTTATTTGTTCGTGTTTCTTCAAAGAAATAAAAGTCCCCTGGATAATTCATGAGAAAGATTGATGAAAAAAATATATATAAAAAAATTTGAATCTCTAATTAATAGTGAAATTATATAATGACAATTTTTTTCAGTGTCTATATAATCGATACCGTGTAAATAAATAATAAATTGTTTGAAATAACGATAAGTTTAAAAAATTATCAATATCAATACAGCAAAAAATATTAACGTCTCTTTCATAAAATCCAGTCCAATTTTTTCTCGTCACTTTTGTATCAATTTTTAAACAAATTAATTCAATAATTGACAAAATAAAATTAGCTGAATTAATTGATTCTGGAAGAGAAAATTATTTGCTGTATAAATACTGGATGATTGATCAGAATTTTCAACAAAAATGGGACAATTGACAAATTTTGGCCAGAACATATCTATATAGCTGATGCGGTAATTAATTATTGTACTCAATATTCAATATTAGTGCCGTCTATTAGTACATAGTGGATAATAATAATAATAATAATAACAACAATATACATATATATATATAAATATAGATTCTATGATCAATTATCGATATCAATAATCATCAAACTAATTAATTATTGACACATTTTTTCCGATATTGTTATTTAATTATGTAGATTAATCAATTGACGAACAATAATTGATAAAAAAAAATAACAATCTGCTCTATTTAAAATCATTGTTAATAATAATATGAATAGTAAAAAGTCGATTATCATTATTATTATGAATTATTGATGAAATTTTAATTATCATAGATTTTTTTATTTATTTATCAACATGTACACAAATACAAATAAAAACACACACACACAAACACGAACATATCTATAAAGCTATACGTAATAAGAATTACGAAAAAGAAACAATAAATAAAATAAAGAATAAAAAATTAATAAAAATCATCACTTAATAAGATTGCTATAATTATTATTCTAATAATGAATAAACAATAATATAAAATCATTTCATTTGATAAAAGGAAGAAAAAAAAGAACGAAACTCGCTAATTATATATATATATATGATATAAATCTTGTAAAAATGATGAATGATTTTTTTTATACATATATATAATAACTTTATATATATACATAGGTTTTCTATTGAAAAAAAAAATTAATAAAATAAAATCGAATTGTTCAATTTTACAAGAATTATATTATACATATATATTGAAATAAATCGCGATGTGTTATTTAATAACGACGACGTAACAATAAGTAATGGGAAACAATACAATAATTTTTCATACTGTTTTTACTTTTACTATTATATTGAAATTTAAATATATATACCTATACATATACATACCTAACTATGTCTATTGCTACTATCTCTATATCTATATCTATCACTGTGTCTATAATTAATTATTAGTTAATTAGCGATCAATTTTCAATTTTTTAGTTTTTATATAATATTATACTGTAATAATAATTGAACGAATATCTAGAGACATTTTTTTGTTTGTTCTTCTTTCAACTAGGAAAATGGCTTCTGCCTTTGTACTAATCCGTCGTATATAAGTAGCGTTGGAAAAATTGATAATTATCGTATAGCTTAATAATAATAATAATAATTAATTGAAAACAATGAACATTATTAATATGAGATTTCATCTAATTGGTGTGAAATGATGATTGCAGTTAATCAAGATATATAATAATAATAATAATAATAATAATTAGGTATACGTCAATTATCTTAAGATATAATTAAATAATAATAATCATCATAATTAGAAGAAGAAAAAAAATTAAGAAAAAAAAATGGCGGTGACAGTTTATTGCAAAAGTGTGAATACAATTATGACATTAATTATGTACGTAGAGAAAAAAAAATATAGAACATATAAATATAATATATATCAAGTTTAGAGAAAAAAAACTAAAGATAATTAGATTGATGCAAAAAATTAATAATAATAATAACATTAAACTGACTATGTACGTATAGAAATGATTGATTAATTCATATATATAATTATTATTTCGCTATTTCAAATTTTTCATTTCAATCAGAATGAATTGATATGAAAAAAACAAAAAAAGAAAATCAATTTCTACGTTAATTCAATATCGAATCAACGATCATTAAAAGAAATTGAAATTTAACTTATGCACAAAATATCCACAATTGAATCGCGTACGTTAATGAGCAGAAGGAAAAAAGAAGGAAAACAATGTTTGTTGGTAAATGTAAAACAATATTAAACGAATAAATGAATAAATAATTAAGTTTAAGCTACTAATATGACTAAATAGGAGCCAAGTTGTCAACGACAGCTTTAATTGTGCGAGATTTGTATGATAATATTAAAATAATGGAAAATAAATAAATAAATCAATAAATAATTGAATATAAAACTTTGCTTTCGGTGTATTAACTATCTGTAAAATCTATCCATGTATAGTGTGACTATATAATAATATAGTGAATGAAGAAGAAAATAATAAAAAAAAATTGACAACAACAAGAAAAAAGAAAAACATTCGTTAATTAATTCCGTTCATCATGAAAAAATTATAATATCATCATAGTATATATAATAGCAAAGTAGAATTAAATTGAGACAGCTATATTAATTAACAAAAACATTATACATGTAACGATTCATTAAAAATTGATAAAGGAAGGAAAGAAAAAAAAATTTAAAGAATATTAAATATATGAATATTTTCATTGTTGAAAAATCATTGTCGATATATACATATATACGCACGATGTGAGAAAAAAGAAAACAGAACATTATACATAATTCCGCATCGTTAATTATAATATATTGTAATGTAATAATAACAATTATCAATGATTGAAATAATAGAATTTTAGATGAAAGTGAGAAAAGAAGAAAAAAAACATGATGATGGAATAATAAATAAATGAATTATAAATAAAGAAAAATATCAATTTTATTTTGTATACATAATATACAGAATTGAATGCCGGCTATCGCCTAGTCAGCAACATTTTCGCATATTTGAGGTCAGGAATCGACAGTGTCCTAGGTAAGTATCAATCTCGCGACCGGCGAGGGATGGAAGCTAGAGAGAGAGTGAGAGAGAGAGAACAGTTGAAAACCGTAGGTTTCCGTCACCCGTAGACCGGAGAGCAGAGCCAGTTTCGGAACGCTGCTCCGGCACGAGAGTCGAGAGACGCACCAAAGGCTGAGGAAACCTCAGTCTGCTCCCGGCGTTGCACCGAACCCGACGCGTCGAGCCGGCACAACTCGCTCCGCGTTATTAAATTCCACGATACGATATTAACGTCGATAATATATCGTCGGAACGGAAACATTCGGGGTGAAGTTGAAGTTGACTCGAGATCGAGATCGTCATGTGTTCGAGAGGCTCGTTACCGTTACTTATATGCAAGACAGTCGAGACCGAGACGCGCGGTACACACCACGCGACGCGATAATAAACAAAAACATGCGGGTCTCTTGCCGTACGCGTCGCGCCGACTCGCCTCCCCCTCTGCACAGGTACGCGAAAACGATCGACGATTACAATTGACTGACTGACGCTATTCGATTGTTTCTTCGACGAGCCAATGTACCAGCGGTCAGAACAAGTTAGAACAGGTCTTGTCTTCGATCTATTGGATGATTTATGTACCGAAAGAAGTCTTTTTTAAATCGTGAGAGAGACAGTCTGTTGTTTTTTTATATTATAGTGAAGTGAAGGGTTCTTGTTGAGAAGTAAACAAGAGAAGATCGCAACGATTTTCTTCCGTTTCGTGAATCGAACTATCTTGACAGTCTTTTTTTTTTTTATATATTCTAGTGAAGTGAAGGATTGAAAAGTAAACAAGATACGATTTTCTTCTGTTTCTTATTATTATTCGAGACAGAGAATCAAACTAATCTCTCTGCATCAGAATTGAGAAACTACTTCAGTCATGATCTCAATCGACTCGGGGATACGAGGTGGTGCTTCAACGGTGTCGAGGACCGAGGAGCGGCATTGATACCGAGAGGGTAACGAGAAGCGTTTTACGAAGCCGTTAGGCGCGGTATTATTTTTACGCACCGCTTCTGAAGAAGCAAAAAAAAAAGAGAAGGAAACGAGAGAGAGAGGGATAGTAAAAAGAGAATACATATATATACACCGAAACGTGGTAACGAGAGTAAATGAGTGAGCAGAGATAGAGAGACAGAGAGGTGTAGCGTGTTCATAGAAAGAAGAGCCATGGCGGAGGCAAGAAGTCTCCCACGGGCAGAACTCGCCCTGACACACGATCGACGTCACGGGCAGCAGCGAGAGCGTAAGATTAACAGTTCCGTCTCATCGTACGGCCGCGGCGTGGTTATGCTGGTCGGAGTGGCGATGCTCTTTTCCGATTTTCACGCCGTGAGGGCGGTCAGGAGTCACAGGAACAACTTGAAGAACGGTGAGTGTTTTCCGGTTGTTGTTACACCTATACGTGATTTGTCATTATTGAAAAGAGAAACAAACGAATCTCGTCGAAATAATAATAATATCGCGGTAATTATTCAAGAAAATTAAAAAACAAAAATGAATTCCAATTATAAATTTATTTAAAAACGTATTTTTAGTCGTTTTATTTTTTAATTTACGATCTCTTTTCACGTATATTCAGTTGTTAGGCTGCCCATGCCACTCCACTCTACTCTACTCTTCTTACGCGGAAAACGAAAAGAAGAGGACTAAATAAAAGAATAGAATAAGGAACCATGACCCCGAAACCGGCGGGGGGTCGAGAGGAGGAGGAGGAGGAGTGGCAACGGGGGCTCTTCAGTTTTCTATAACTCGAGAACCTTAATTTTATGTCTTTTTTTCTTTTCTTCGTGACCCTAACCTTATTTTATTTTTATTGTTCTATTGATCGTTCTTTTTTTTTTCTTCTTCGAGGACTCTGACACAGTAGGTAGTAGCTTTTTATTACTTAATACGTAATTCATTGCTGAACTTGAAGAGCGAAAAGACCTTTTTTTCTTCTTCAAAATTATTATTATTATTGTTATTATTTATCTAATTCTTGTTCCATTAACAGTTTTTTTTTATTTTTTATTTTTTAATCAAACAAACAAATAATTTCAAGTAATTAACGTTATTGTTGTTATTATTATTATACGTACGGAATATTATTGAATTCATTTGAAGATAAACAACAACAAAATTATTCAATATCGATTCAAGACACACAAAAAAAAAAGAAAAAAGAAAAAAATTTGAAGATAAGGAAGTGAAGTAAAAGAAAGAAGGAAAAGTAACGCGCTTGCTTGTGTTGCGGGGGTTGATTGCATTCTTTAGATAAGAGAGAGAGGAGGAGATTGAAGTTCACTGCCGCATCGCACATCGTACGTGTGTGTGTGTGTTTGTGTGATAGGAGTAAGCAAGGAGAGGTCCTATAAGCCGGTGGTGCTGCGGGGCAGCAAGCAGTACTTTCATACACATTTACCGATGCACCGTGCCGCCGCACGTAACGAGCGGTTCTCATGCCGATAAGAACCAACCGCACACGTGGTTTGAATTTTTCACCACCACCACCCCCCTCGAGTTATTTGAATTTCTCTTCTCTTCAATTTTTTCTATGTGGTGGTTTCTTTGTTTCTTGTTATTGTTGTCTATAATGCGTACATCAGATATGTATGTAAAGCTTGTCGATAAAAATTTATATAGTAGTAGTAGTAGTAGTAGAAAAAGAAGGAAGGATCGAATGTTTGAATTGACAATAAGATTTGAACAAAAAAAATATTAACGAAATTAATTATTTAAAGTATATTAAAATTCATTTAATTTAATAGAAATATCAATTAAATATCGTGATTTTATTTATTTTTTATTTATTTTTCTATAGATACAACTAATAATATTATCCATTCCTATATGTGAAAATAGTATCACGAACGAGAAGAATTAAGAGAAAAAAAAGAAGTAACTACAAATTATGCATCCATGGACCCAAAGTCTTCAATTAGATATTCAATAGTGTTTATATATGCTTTATATACAATTATATATCTTTAGATATCACGTTGTACCTTTGTAAGAGAGAGACTAATTTTTTATCTCTTTTTTTTTCAATCAATTCAATATCAATTATGTGATTTTTTTTATTTTATTTTTTTACCGTGTACGTAAAGAAAGAAAGAAAAAGGTAAAAGTGATCCGTTTTCAACTTTTTTTTTCTTCTTAATTCTTTTATGTACATTTATATATGACAAATGTATATATACTGTTTTTTTTTTCTTCTATCTGAAACAAGATCCATTAGCTATATTTTCGAGTGGTATACGTGATAAGTGGGTAAAAGTAGATGATGATAAAAAACCCTATAACGACCGAGACGCTCGGCGACACCCTAACGACCATTCACAATCTGCTCTTTATCTTTCGTTTTTTTTTGTTTTTTTGTTTTCTTGTTTTTTTTTTAGAGAAATTTTCCGTCGATTAGGGGAGGCCTAAAATAATTATGTACGTATGCATACTTAAGTATTGTGCATATAGCATATAGTATTAGGGGCAAACGAGGGACAATCATAAGTATTTTTATAATCGTAGGACAATATACTCTATTTCCCTAGAAACAATTGCTATAGACTATTGTGATTCTCGCTTCATATAGGATCGTATATTGATACCTTTATGTATAGCAAGAATTACAATAGTCTATAGAAATCATTGCTAGGGAAATAGTATAATGTCCTATAATTATAGGAATACTTATCGTTGTACCTCGTTTGCCTCTAAAATACTAAAATACTATTGTACTTTTTGCAATAAAATTTCTTCCAGTGTGCAAGAGAATATAATCAGAGAAATTGAATAAAAGGAAAAAAATAAGTCGGAACAGAAAAAGTATTTGAAAAATCTTTTCTCATTGTCAGTACTGATCAGATGTTGATTTAAAACCTCGTTTAAAACGTTCTGGAAACGAGGGGAAAAAATAAAATTAGAAAATTAGGTATTATACATTTTTTCAAGGATAATAATAATAATTAGAATTTTTTTTCTACATGATAAGAATGAGAATGAGAATGAGAATTACGTACCGGGTGGTGTTGGTGTTAGGTCAGCGTGAGCATGGTTGGGAATTTAGCCTCTGCACGTTATATACGGCGAGGAGGTGGGGGTCTCAGCGAGCAGCATCAGCATCAGCAGCAGCGGCAAGGCTCGCGAGCCTGTAATCACCTGACCGCCGATAATCACCGTTCTATACGGACCAAAGCGGTATGCTGACCATTGCCCATTGCCCATTCCCTGTGCGTATGCGTGTGCGTGTAAACGTCGCGAACAAGGAGAAAGAAGAAGAAGAAGAAGTTATAAGAAATGAGATTTGAAAAATTGAAATATATATATAAAAGGGGCTCTCCACGTCAATTCACCTATAGGCTCGTGACCGCAACTTTTTTTATTTGCTTCATAATTTTTTTCCATTGTTGTACTTGCACTAAAACATTTTGCTGAATTTTTTCAGATTAAAAAAAAATAAATCCTTTTTGAGTTATGATTTTTTTTTTCGAGGACCGAAAAAAAGGACCATTTCTTAAAAATCTGAAAAAATTCACACAAGAATCGTGTAATTAGCGTAAAACAGTTTCCCGATCGCGAAAATTTGGTCCGAATTTTTCTTATATTTTTTTTTTTACGTGATCCAAACTTTTTTTTATTTTTTTCTCCATACTCCAAAAATCTGTTGTTCTGATTTTAAATGATTGCACGAGATTTCAATAGCCTCTCGGATTTATACTAAGTATCTATACATATATGGACAAAAAAAAAAAATTCTTTGAAAATTAGCAATAATAGGTAGGTATAGGAAAAAAAATGGTATTAAATTTGTGTTTTTTTTTTCTCTTGCGTATTTCAAGTGCGAGCGTATAAATTCTATAACGAGTCTGTTAACAACGAATAACGAAAATTAATATCGTCTATATTCTATGTATAATTAGAGAGACTAGACATTTCGAGATTGATGTGATTGCCTCGCGCGAGGAGCTGCGCAGCGGTGTTTTTCTTTTATCCTTTTATAGGTATATAGATACGATACATACACGTATGTTTCTCAATACATCCTTTTTTTTCTCTTCATCTCTCTCTCATTATTATTTTTTCTTCATCATCATCATCCGTCCGTGCGAGCTGTTATCTTACTTGTGTAGTACGTACATGAAATTTTTTTTTAACGAAGTGTGTGACGATGCACGCGAAGCTCTGTGGCGGTAAAACCGCGTCGGCATGAGGAAAGAGAGAAAAAAAGAATGAAAAAATGAAATAAAAATGAAGTAAAATTGAATGAAATAAAATTTATACAGAGAGAAGAGAAAGAGATTGTTAAACAGCAAGAGCGGTATGTCGTTGTCAAAAGCAAGATATAAGGAGGGAACACAATTTATGTCTTATGACTTTATACGTATTCAAAAAAAAAAAAAAAAAATTTCTTCTATACGTGAAGACATAAGATTATAGAAGATCGACTATACATAGATCGTGTCGTTTGAATTCGATGGTATTGAATATTTAGCCATATTTACATATCTCTGAAAAGATTTTTACATCCTTAACATTCTTTTACATATACATGTTAACATATATATACGTATATGAATAAGTAATTTACATAAATCGAATATCAATTATGCGAGGATGGGAAAAAAAAGAGGTTTCCTATTAAATTGGGTTTTCATGCATTAAAAATTAAACATATATTCTTTACTTCCTTCTTTATTTATTTATTTCTTCCTTTATTGAAGATGATAATTGACTTTAATAATCGTTTACCATTATTAATTAATAAACGATTTTATTGTATATTAAACATACTAAATTTCTTTGTCAGAATATAGTGTGCAATAAAAAAAAGGGAAGTGAAATTAGGAAGAAAAAACACATTTATTACGTGTAAGACTAGGTATTTTTTTTTTTTTTATTACAACCTTTACAGCCTTCTTCTTTATACTTTTTTTTTTTTTTAATGGCAACATGACCAAAGAATTTTTTCTTCTCTCTCTTACTGGATGTATTTCATTATGAAAGAAAAAAATTGATCATAGATATTATATTATAGTCAGTTTCTATGAATTAATTCATTCTTTCCACAATTTTTGTGTTTTGCTTTCTCTTTTCAGTATAATAGTGTTTTTTCTTTTTTCATTTTCTTTTCTCATTCTTCTCATTTCATTATTTTAGATTATTCGATTCGAGTAAAAATAGTATATCGGTGTGTGAATATCATAATATGATTTTCGAAATCTTTATCTTATAGAGAATTTTTTCATTTTTTTTTTTTTTGTTCTTTTACCCAGATTCAAAATTTGATGAAAAATCAGTTCAAGTAATTTTTTTCTCAACCTATAGAATCTAGAAGCCGGAAGTGAAGTGATAACGTCAAGTAGAAATACATTCATGATATTATAGAAAATTGTTTGCAGCTATTTTTTATTTTATTTTTTTGTATATATCTATTATTATTTAGGAAAAAAAAAGAAACAGAAAAATCTAAATCAGGACAGAAATTTTGAATAAACAATTCGTCCACCGATTAGATAATGTTTGAATTAAATCGAATTGAATAAAATTGCAAAAGAAGCGAAAAATGAAGGATACCTATCTTTATGTCTATTTGTGTCTATCTGTGATAACGTGATTCACCACGCGGTGCATCTTATTTGGCGTCGCGACGCTGTAGCTGCTGCTGCTGCAGAAAGCAGCGTCTAGTCGTTCCTATATATCTACGTCCCTCCACTTCTCACTATTCTTGCTAAAAAGTTTTTTTTTGCTTTATTTATAAACCTTCTCTTCAGTATATATATATATGTATGTTAAAATGCTCTTTACTCAATTTTACCGATGACGATGTCATCGTCATTAAATTGTGATATTACAATGGTGATAGTGAATCTGAATTTTTTTTTCGGAATTTACAAAATAAAAAAATAAAATAAAAATCCTATTTTCAATGCGAACCAAACGAATTGACTTCGAATTTCGCGGTGAATATGACAAATCAGATAAAAATAATCATCATTTTGGGAAAAAAAAATTCAGAAAATTTCCGATCGAAAATCGTATTTTTAATTTTTTTTTTCAGCCATTTTCCGAATCGTTTAATTAGGTTGGAAAATTTATATGAAGAAAAAAAGAAATTTAAAAAAAAGTCTAATTTTTGCAAACTTTAAAAAAGTTCTAAAAATAAATTCTAAAAATTTACCAATTTTGTATTGTAATTTTTAATTTTTGAATTCGAATTTAATAATAGTTGAATATTTTCATTAAACAGAAATATACAAATATATGAAAAAATTGGTTTATTTATTGCGAACAAAAAAAAAAAATAATAATAATTTCGTTATTTGATAAACTTTGTCTAATCGTGACTAAATTCTCCAGCTGCTGCTGCTGTTGTTACAACTGCATCATTTCCTCGTACGAAATCTAAATTCGCACATTGGAAGAAAATAAAGAACTGCAGAGTGTAGAAAGTGAGATTTGAATTGAAAAAAAAAAAAAAAAATTGAAAAAGAAAAAGAAAAGGATAACAAGGATTCTATGTATAGAAATATTGTTTGTTGTATACATATATACCTATATACTCTCGTCTGACTATCCGGATATAGACTATAGTATAGTAGTCGTCGGCGCGTGCCTAATTTGCCAAACTTTGTGAACGAAAAATCTCGCTGCTGCTGCTGCTGCAGCCTCGACCCTTTTGCCTCGTGCCTGCTGCGACTCCCCTAACACTTGAAACACGTCTTCAAACGTCCCCCTCTCTGATCCCCCTTCTTCGCGTTAACAGCTCAGACGTGACTCGCTTGTAACAAGCATTAAATCAATTCTCGTTATCAATTATTATAATTGAGTTGACTAAATTATTTATTAAAAGTCACTTTCTGTTCTCAATCTTCGAAATTTTAGGTTTTTTTTTTTGTTTTCTCTCATTTTTGAAGACAAAATTTTGTCGATTACAAAATTTATTGATTTTGTATTGTGAAAGAAATTAAAAAAAATTGACAAAACAAATATTTTGAAGAAAAAATTTTATTTGTTGGATGCAAAAAAAAAAATGTATTCAAAACGAATATATAGGTACATTGAAAAATTGAAATGAAACTTTTATATTAAATTTGTGACTGAGAATTCAATCAATATAATTTTGTTGAAATTCTTCATTTTCAAAGAAACATTTAAAAAAAATTGAATATTGAATGAACTTTTTTAAGGCCATTTCAAATGTTCCATTATTGATATTTTCAATAAAATAATAACCTAACTTTTTAACGAATAAATTAATTAAATCCCTTGGAAATAAATTCAATTAATTTTTTCATCCCTCACTTGAAATACTAAAAAAAAAAAAAAAAAAAATTAGTGCAGCACCTAGAATTTAATTTTATTTTTTATCTTTTAAAGTGTTAAAAAAAAAAAGTAATTGTTTTTTGTATAATTTCAGGTGGGGGTGGTCAGTTCGGTATGACCGGTCGCAGTATGAAAAACGGCGGTTTGTTTCCGTCAGTTTTCAACGTTGCGACTAAAGCGGATATATACGTGAACGCGACGTGCGGCGAGGATGGTCCAGAGACATTTTGCAAACCGTCGGAATTCACGAGATGCGCGGTTTGCGATCCTAACAGTCCGGATCCGGGAAAGAGGCACAACGCTTCTTACGCTCTCGACTCTAACCCAGCGAGATGGTGGCAGAGCCCCACTTTGGAAAGGGGGGAACGATTCGAGTACGTCACCGTCACCCTTGACCTCAAACAGGTCAGTCACAGACCAGAATATTAAAAAATAAAATATATCATTTTTATAAGAATTATTTTGAAAAATTGATGAGAAACAAAACGGTGAGGTAGAATTTTTTTTTCAAGATTCGCCTCTTATTTTTTTATATGTGTGACTGAAATTGTAATTTGTAGAACTGAAAGAAAAATCAAGTAGAATTTTCTTTCTTTTTTTTTTTTGCGGAAACTTTGAGAAAAAACAGTGAGAAAATTATTTTTCACAATTCCTGAACAAAGTATATAGGTAGGTATAAATAAAGGGGTCAAGATATCTTTCGAGTCCTGTGAACACAACACTGTGAATGTAAATGTAAATGTGAGATCCACGTGCTCAGACAACCTCGAAAGAGGCTTAAATGGGTTTGAAAGGAGGAGCTGTTACGGATTAAGTCGAGTATAAAGTCTTGGGGGTTGGTGGAAAATTTCCTCGTGGGGGGCGGGGGAGTCGAGGTTGCAGGGTACTTTTATTGTACGTTCCGCTCTCTCGATCCTGCAGCACCCTCTAACGTGTGGATGAAATATTCTTTCGAGTGGAAGAATTTTAGGGGGGGGATTTAATTTCCACACACAGGATTCTCTACTCCTCTGTGGGTTGTGTTGTGTTGCGTGCAGCGTTTTAATACCGCTTGACAGCTCGATTGTAAAGGCTGAAAAGTGAATCACACACACACAACCGACCCCCACACGCGATCTTTTTTTTTCATTCTTCTTCTTCTTCTTTTTTTTTTCATTGTATTCTATTGTTCGCAACAGACACGCGCGCGACGTACTATACGAAGGATTGAGAAGTCAAGATACTTTTTTTTTTTGTTTGTTTGGTATTTTATTATAATATTATAACAATAGACGATCGTGATGACACCAATTATTTCTATCTTATTTTTTTTTCTTTTCGATGATTTTTGTGATTAAATTTGATCAATTTTTTTGTTTTCAATTGCAATAAAATTGAAAATAGCTAATTAGATTCTTTTCGAGGGGTTTTCATGAAATTCTTCAATAAATTAAAAAAAAAAAAAAATGATCGTTTTTCTCTTCTTCCGGACAGACGAAATTTTGTTTGATTGATATAAATAATTATTATGACAAAGATTGATGAAATGGGATAATTGCAAAATTGTAGAGAGGGAAGATATAAGGGGCGAGACTCGTCACATTTAGTAACCATCCTCCTACTTTTACCTGAGACCCTAAAATTCTCTTATACATATATATATATATATATATACGTAGAACAGAAATATCCCCTTGAGTGAAAAATCTGGTAGAGAAGAATGAGAATAAGAGACCCCCTGCAGCGTTGAACCGCTCTCTCGTATACTTTACGAGTACCTACGAGGAAAACCACCTCGACTAATTGCGTCGGCTATAGAGGTAGCAAAGGAAACTCTACTACAACTATCCTGTGGTCGTTGAAGAATTTTTTTTTTTTTTTTATTTCGTTTATTAGTGATTTTTATAATTATTAACCATGTTAATCTGGTTAAAAAGAAATGAAAAATTATAGTGAAAAACAGGATATTTGCAGGGTTTTGTAGTTGTTTGTATACGTAATGACTCTGCTTATACCTCTCTCTTTTCTTTAAATTCTGCCTCTAGTTGCAGAGAGATGTTACCTTTTATGGTGATATTTAGAACGCTAGTGCAATTTATTTTCTCAAATGTATGTATTACCATCTCGATTCCCATAGTCTTGTATGTTTATATTGACCCCGATTCTTGACATTTTATATATTATACAGTAGTAGGTATACTAGAAATTTATTCATTCATTCAATGGATTATCCGATAAATTTCCAGTATGTATTGATATATGGATCATTGTTTGTCATAGATTCTATCAAGTTTAGCTTGCCCGAGTCGAAATTTAGCGCCTACATTTGGCCCTACGTAGGAGCTCCTACGTAGGGTTTAAAGACAGTAAAGTAGGTTCTATTTCAATACAATATTAGACCCTACTTTGACGCTAAAAACGTCCGAAATTTCCCGATTCACCTAGTTTAGGTTCAAAGTAGGGTCTGTTTAGAACCTCCTTTCACCCTACTAAGGTAGGGTTAAACCTGCTTGCTCGAAACCCTCCTTTAACCCTGAAAACCCTACCCTGCTGATAATTCAAGGTCCGTCGATTCTGATTGATTCTAATTAAAATATAAAAATACGATGAAAACGTATAAAATCAAATTCAAATCCCCTTAAATGGGAATTGGATTATATGTATATGCGTTTCATATAAGTAAACTTTCGATCGGTCGATTCAAACATTTTGAGTTGAATAAAATTATTGAATGAGAAAATGTAAAATTCCCAAATCAATATTCAATTCAACAAGGAATTAAGTTATACGTATATAATATTTGTCATGAATTAACATAAATTTAAAATAACACGCAACCTACACAGTTGACCTATACTGAGACGTATTATTACGGTGAGTTCCCTTGTGAAAAAAAAACTATTGCAACTACTCACAAAACTACTGACAAAAGTGTCAGAAAACTATTGAGAAACTATAGAAAAACTATTGGAAAACTACTGGGATACTACTGAAAAAACTATTAAGAACTATTGAAAGAACTATTGACCATTAGCATAGGACTTTCTCAGTAGTAAATTGGACCTCACTACTGGTGAAACTATTGGGTCGCATCATGACTTGCCCAATAGTTCTACCAGTAGTGCTGCCAATAGTTACACCAGTACTGCTGCTCAATAGTTTTCACCAGTAGTACTGCTGAATAGTTTCCACCAGTAGCGTTGCTCGATAGCTCTGACGAGTAGTACTGCGCTCAATAGTTTTCACAAGTAGTATTGAACAATACTACTCGCGGAAACTATTGAACAGCACTACTCGTGGAAACTATTGAGCAGCACTACTCGTGGAAACTATTGAGCAGCACTAAACAGCGCCGCACATAGAAATTATTGGACAGACCATCTAATAACATTCTACGTACACATGTGAATGACATGGAAAATCACACAAAAAATAGGTATTTAATAAATATAGTAATGGTAAAGTAAACAATATATCAATTTTAAACTGCATCTTGTCAAAACACCTCCTTATGATTTGATGAATCGATCATTCAATAAAGGTACCCAGGTAAAGGTACCTGGGAAATAATGATCATATCTGACCGAGTCTCATCTGCAGATATGATCAGATCTCTAGCTTTCTCAATTATTATTCAAATATATTTTTGTGAAAATTTTAACAATTTATTATTCCATTATACATTATACAACACATTATACATATACATTTGGATATGCATCTTATACAATCAGTAACAACTAGACACCCAAAATCGAGTACACTTGTCCGATATGGTATAATCCATACATTAGTATTACGCATAAGTGAACAAAATTATTTAAATCTTATCTCATAAATTATAATTTCATATGATAAAATGTAAAATAAAACCCTTCAGAGGGGTTGAGTGAAAGCATCTGTCAAAAAGATTGTTTATTATGGGATATAGTGTACTCTGAAAGGTAACATCATCTAAAGTAGGCGTCGGACCTCTCCGCCAAACCTGATGCTGAACCTCGCAAACCTCACCGGAGGGCTTCGAAAGGGTTCGCCCAAGGTTCTTTGCGTCTCAAATTCATCGCAGGATTTAAAAAAATTACCAGTCCATATTCCCATGATATAAGAAATGACACATGGTTTTGAAGGTCTGACTTGTTATACGTCAACCATGTCCTACAAGAAATTGCTCCGTGGCCAAGTTTTACCAGACTACTGATACTAGAGTATCTTCTCTACCAGTAGATTTATAGATTCTGCTCTGAGAATACGGAATAGAACGCTATGTCGTGAGCTACAGAGAAAATATCGGTTTCTGGTATGATAGTCATCTTTTCAAAAGTAGAAGGTTGTGTACTGTCGTTCCAGTAACATCAAGAATATTATCCTTATGCAATGACGCACCCCGGCTAGCTCGTTTTTTCTGTATTCGTCTGCCACTGAGATAAAAATAGAAGATCTATAAAAACATATTCTTGTGTGTGTTGAAAACTTGAATTTACAATAAATACTTACTTTGAACAAGGCCTTTGTGTCCTTCTATGAGCCGGTCGTTGACTGACAGAGATCCTTCCGCACATAGCACATACATATCGTACAGGTGTGTTGCGGCTGAAATCATCGTACATATACCCGTGAGAGAATATTCATGATAGCTGTGCCTGATGATGACTAGCTGTACATTTCATTATAAACGATCAAAATAATTGACGGAGAAGATCATAATAATCCGTAAATAATTGTATCAATGTTTGCGATTTGGCCCTCAGTGAAGCAGCCTCTACTCTCACATTAAACTGGTTATTTGATACTTGAAAAGTCGATGTCAGTGAGACAGTCTCTAGTCAAATAAATATTTCACGCGAATCACTGGTTTGATACACTTTAGATAGCGATCAAGGACAGCAATAGATCGGGATTATAGGTTAGGTTCGTAGCACGTTGTAGGATGCAACACCATGTCAGGGCACAGAAAATACTATTTGAGAGTCTCGTAGACAAAGTGTGTGAATGGTAGACAATTACTTACCTGATAGTCGAGCTCGAATCAGACGAAAATTCAGCACAATGGTTCAACCCAGACGTACGGCGATATATTCATCCGGAGCACTTGACACATTGAAACAATATGGCCGACACGGTGCCTCAGTCCGCACGCACGATATCGGTCCCCCGCGCACGCACAACAGTGGACTTATATTCGCTGCTTGGGTCCCCGTAAAGAGCCACTAATCAATTTGGATTTGTTTTTTTAATCACGAAATTATAGACAACTCCATTTTTCGAGAAAATATTCTCTTCCAAATGTACAATTGTGTGCTCGGAAATATCAAATCCTACACAATTTTATCTTTACTTCGCGTCTATCAAATAGTATAATGCATAATTCACAACAGCCAAATTCCTCAAAAAAATGTATCTCAGTTTAAGAAATTGTACAAAAATAAAAAAATAAAATTCTTTTAAACTTTGTATGATTTTATAAAATTTTATCGCAACTTGGATAAAATTATGTAGAAAACCATATAAAATTGAGGAACACATTATTCAATATAAATTTCTGAGCTTCGACAAGATTTGATGAAAATTGCTAAAATATCCATCATTCATTGAGGCTGAAGAGAAGAAAAAAATTGTAGAAAATTTTCCAAGCTGCCAATGGTATACGTCTTCAAAAGTTAATAAAAACCGGTAGTTTCTACAATAGTGGTTCAATTGGATCCTTTCACTACTGGAAAGATCACTGGAACCAATAGTCAACGTCTTCAGTAGTTCCCAGTGATTACACAGGTCTAATAGTTACCCCATAGTCACTACTGACTGAACTATTGAATATCCACTCAAAGTATTAGAATTTTCGAAGAACTACTGAGTGCCTCAATAGTTTTATCAGCTACTGTTGAGAGCTCCAATAGTTTATTTTCATAAGGGGTGATTTTCACTATCAGTGCAATAACTCTTATATTTTTACTATAAAATATCTGCGGATTACTAATCTTCAAATTATTGCTGATACGTAATGATTAATTAAATTTTAAATTAGTCTTCTATGTTTATTGTTGGTAACACAAATTTATAGTTTATGACTATCATCTCATTTTTGTTTACTGTATGAATACATTTTTTAATTTTATATTCATAAAAAAGTTTAATAAATACACTTGTAAAATTATGTGGAAAATTATGGGAAATTCTTTTCAATATTTATATTGTTAATTACACTAATTGATCGAATGTCGCTGTAATAAGATCTATATAGATTAAAAACCGTTAAAATTATAGGTTCAGGTGTCTACTGAGAGTGTCAAAGTAGGGTTTGTTTTAAAATTGTTAGGAGTTGGAGGTTCAATGTAGGGTTGACTTTAAAATTCGCAGGAGTTGGAGGTTCAATGTAGGGTTGCCTTTAAAATTCGCAGGAGTTGGAGGTTCAATGTAGGGTTGACTTGAAAATTCGTAGGAGTTGGAGGTTCAATGTAGGGTTGACTTCAAAATTTGTAGGAGTTAAAGGGTCAATGTAGGAGCTGTAGGTTCAGTTTCCTTCAAAGTAGGTTCATATAAACCTAGGTAGGGTTAAAGTAGACGCTAAATTTCGACTCGGGTGATTTCGATATAATAGTTGATACAGAGACGTATCAGATTCCATTGATTAATTATTCTTAGATTAATTAACAAAGGAAACAAAATTGAAGAATCAGAATATAGTAGCTAGTAGAAGAAGAGGTAGGAAAAAAAATGAAATAAAATCAGAATGCAAGTGTATAAATGTCGATTATAGCTATATGGTATTCTAAAATTTGAGAAATAACCAATAGAAAGCATAACTGAAATAATGAGAAATAACTGAAAAAAAAAAGATAAGAAAGATTATTAATAGGGGGTGGTTTCTTGGATAATTGAGAAAAAAATACTCCAAGTATTTCGTATATATAGAAGCTGTGTGTATAGTTGAAATTTTCATTGATTCGATACACATATATATATGTATATGTGTATTAATTAAAGGTATATAGGAAGCAAGTACTTAAAAAAAAAAGCTACTTCGTTAGAAAGCTTTTTTTCCTTTCTTCATCATCTGGTCATATATTTTAATTACATAAAAAAAAAAAAAAAAAAAAAAAAAAAAA